>JAHWFO010011683.1:810592-852108 GCA_023313115.1 Rhysida immarginata | reverse complement strand
TATTATTATTATTATTATTATTATTATTATTATTATTATTATTATTAGTGCATCTATGTGTTCTTTTGTTCTCAAAATAGAATTTTGTTTCCTTATTTAGGGTGAAAATAAATATTTGGTTAATATTTGGTGGCACATGGTCCTGTACAGATCCCTCTTCTCTCCACTTGAGTCTGAAGACCATGAAAGTTGTTCTGCATAAATTCACCAAGAAAGATATTTTTAAACACTTGTGCATCCCATGTTTCTGGGTTTTCTACTTTAACAAAAACCAAAGTTTAAAAATTCTTAATATTTAACGAAACTTAAAAATTAAAATAAAAACAAACCAAACTGATTATGTAAATCAGTATTGAGTAATTTTATCTTTGTAAGATACTTAAGCCAAAAAAATCGTACATATTTATAAATACGATTAAGTGTTTTCTTAAGATGTGCATCAGTGATGCATAGTTACAGTATTGGAATGATTTTAGTTTAAAAATAGAAATTTAGAAAACACGTAAAAATAGATATAGAAATGAAAAAGTATTACAAAATATCATAAAAATAATTAAAACAAATTTAAGAAAATATTTGGAGATATTTGTGATATTGTATTATTGTTATTTTTTTTTTTTATGCTTTGTTTAGGATGCCGTGCCATTATTCTCTGCCAATGATTCAGAATATGCCTATGCAGTTGTACAGGATTCCTTATCTAGCAACAAGATGCACAGAACTCGATCACAAAGACGAGATGAGAAAGGTTAGTTTACTGTTGGGAGAAGTGATAAACGCTGGTTATGAAATTTGCCAGTTTTGCTTTATTTATGACGAGGAATTTAACAGCGCTATTAGATTTAGAATGTTAGCTTGTGAATTACATTGACATGCATAATCTTGCAGCTTTATATTTTAAAGGAAACTCTATGGCCACATTCAACTCTAGTTAGATTAGCGCATTAATAACACCGTGGTATGTTTAAATTCGAACATTAAATGTGTGAAAGAATGAAAATTCCAACGCAATTTCTGTCTTGGTGACTCAGTTGATGCATGGTACTTGCTTCACAGTGTAAATTAATACATTGAATGTGAGATTAATCATCATCAGTGCAAAATTAATTAATTAATTATATCTTATTTATTATGTATGTATTTATTATTGATGTTGATTAATACCTTGTGTGAAGTATTAATTTACGCTGTGACGTCCTGGCTTCACCTAAGATGGACGTCCTGCTATTAGAAATTGCATATGGAATTTTCAATTTTTCACACATTTAGTGTTCTAATTTAAAAATTTTAAATATGGCATATTGTTATTAATGCGCTAATCTTTCGATTTAAGTAAAGTTGTATGTGATCGTGCAGTTGTTCTTTACATAACAGTAATTTATTTTTAATATATATGAGGTATATTCAAATGAAACCCTGTTCAAGTGACGTAGGTGTTGTAAGAAGAAGACAGGGAACAGGAAATACAAGCAGTAGAAAGAGAGTAGTATTAATGAGCAGTATTTTGTACGCGTTTCTCAAAAGAAGTTACCATGATGTTTTGGCACATATCCCGCTGTTCGGGGAGACGGGAAATTTGGGTTCACGTTCACGAAAAAAGATGTGGGTTGCTATTTGAACCAGCCTGTAACTGCTTCCTTCACCTCCTCAATGGTTTTGAATTGTTGTTTCTTTAGGAATTTCTTCAACAGCCCGAATTGATGAATGTTTTAAGGGTGCAATTCCAGGCTGTAAGGAAAAACTCCCATTTCTTCTTGGCTAGTGCATCCACAACAACTTTTGTTCAATGACTTGCGGGCGTTCATTGTCATGGAGAAAGACCACTCCGCAAGACAGCATGCTGGTTTGCTTGTTTTTTATAGCCATCTTTTTTTCGCAGATGGAATTTTCAATCTCCCCAAATGCTGAGATGTGTGCCTAAACTCCATGGGTGATTTTTTTTTGAGAAATGTGTGTACAATATTGTTCATTAAATACTGTATTACTCTTTCTATTTGCTTGTATTTCCTGTTTCCTGCCTTCTTTTTACAATGCCTATTTGACTTAAATGGGTTTCATTTGGACATGCCTCATAATAACATTTACTTTATTTAACTCAAAAAAAAATATATATATAATACGCTTTAAAATTGGGAATCAGTATTTGTAAATTTTTTGGAACATATTTTGTTCTTCTAAAGTCTTATAGAATGAAAGTTCCGATATTACGTTCATTCATCCTATGTATTTGTTTTGTTATTATTTGAAGCTTTTACAGATTCAGACAGTGAATGGAGCTCTTTGGAACGTAGGCAGAGAGACTTATACAGCAAAGTTAATCGCAAACCCACGCCCCACAAGAAAGTGCGTAAGAAACGCAGTATTCCTGTGGCGCCTCCACGTGTGCCACCTTTGCCCTACGAAGGTCTCTCTTCCCATCTGACCACATACGCTAGCGAACGTATGTTGGCAGCTCATTCACTTGATCCACTTGACAAAGGTATTGCACTCAGCACTGTGGGAACTTAATCTTTAAAAATTTTTTTTTCTTCTTCCCCAAAACAAAATAAGATTAACTTTAATTTTAATTAATGCATTCTAGTAATATCGTAATTTTAAAAATTATTGATATTTGTTTCTTTTGTTTATCTTTTTAAAGTTTAAAGCATTTTAGCTTTGTTTTAAACTTGTCATTATTTGCAATTATAGCTTCATTAAAATTTTGAATTTTTATTTTGTTCTTAATTCTTAGCTGCTTTAGTTTTCTTTAATTTTGTTTGCCTTCTTAATTCTCAGTAATTTGTGTTTGCCCAAGCTGATAAAATGATTCTTTATTGTTATTAGTTATAATTTTTTTTATTGTTGTCATTGTTATTATTATTATTGCTACTACTTAGAAATAACTGAATTAAGATTTAAAACTAGTATTGTGTGTTTGCATGCTTCTTTCCAGCTATTAAGTTGTGTTGGTTTAAAGCACTACCAAGAAATTATAAATGTGATTTGAAATCGACAAACTGCTTGAAGAACTTGGGCTCTAATGAATCTTTCAAAAACCTCTAATGTGTGATTCTTTCAGTTCGGAGTGGCTCTCCATCAGAGGGCAGTGAAGGAACTGACGGGGAGGAGATAGAACACTACAAAGTTGCCCGTCCTAAGTATAAGCCAAAGCGCTCCTTTAGGCTGAAAAAGAAGCCCCATGCTTCGTGTCTAGGGAATACTTTACAACATCAGTTTAGTGCTCAGCTGACTTCTGATAGTGATTTATTTTCACCTTCATGTAAGTTTACATCTGCGCTTTGTTCGTGTGTTTCACTGCATAAAAATGAGCATGCTGCATATTAAAAAAATAATGTGTGTGGGTGTGTTTGTTTGTATCTGTGCGTGTGGTGACAGTAGAACAAATTTTATTAACATTTTATTACATCTCTATTCTCTTTCTGTAATGATTATTTTTTTCGCCATTGATTTAATTCAGTGTGTTCTTAAGTATGCAGGCAGTTGTCATTACTTAACATATTGTTTCGTCACATTTTTAAAAATTCAAAAATTATTGGATCTTACATTTTTATATAATTATGTTGTAAACTTAAGATTATACAAGTGTTACAAATTGTGATTCTTCTATAATTTGTCACAACCAGTTGGCTGCAGTTATTGTTATTAAATGAAGTTGTATTCAGATATTTTTTTGATTGAATTCTGATGATATTTATGTGGGTGGCATTGTCAATTGAGTAAATAGCTCTACAAGTACAATTTATCCGAGAATATAGTATAAACTTGATAAATCGAAACTCAGGGGAAGAGCAAAATGCTTCTATTTATAGAGGTCTGTGATTTATCGAGGTTAAGTAAAGTAAAATTTGAATTATTGAGGTTGTGTGAAATTTGGCTAAATGTATGGAATGCACACGTAAATTATTTTTGTCTATTTTGTGTGGATGCTTATTCAATTTATAGTGCAAATTGTTTGGTAGGACGATTATTTGCTAATTGGAATCAAATATGCTTGTAAAGCCTAGAACTGTTTATGAATGAAAACCCTTAAGCGGGAGACTTCCAATTTATAGATTGATTTCCCATCCTCCCGATTTAAGTAGAAAATCTCCCGATTTTTATTCAGTAAATATATTAGTTGAAAATTCCATATTGCCTGCCTGTGTACCACGATTTCCAGTTTACGGTTACAACATCAAGAAACAAAACGCTTCTCTATAAAGCGAATGTACGAGGCGTATTCAGAAAGTAAATTCTGTTTTGTAATAAAAACAAAATTACTAGAGTCGTCCCTCCACAAGTTGGTAACCTCGGTTCCAGGGGCTTGCCATCTTATGGATTTTCCCAACTTGTGGAATTCCGAGATGGCGGACAATAGAAAAAAAATCTTTTAAAAATGCTGTGCGTTAAGCATTTCCAATAATAAAACATTTGGAATACACTTTGTTTAAAGATAGGTATTCGTGTCTACTTCATTGCCGCGTTGTGTTCGTAATACGTATTCTTCAGTAAATTACTTTTGAAGAGTAGCTTCTGAAGAAATTCCTAGCTTTTGATGAAGAGAATTGTCAGAAAAAATTAAAAAAAATGTAAATATAGCAATATTTTTTCAAATTAAGACAACCTTAATCATAAGTCAGCATTTTAATTTTTAAGGGAAAATTTAGCTGCTTATGCAGGAGGCATGCCTCTGTAATTGGTTGCCATTTCAAATTTTGTAGAAAATTAACAGTTTAAAGAAAGTCGACTTATCTTAATTCTCATATTAATTTCCATAATTAACTTTCATAGCTCTCCCCAAAAAAGGCTGTATGCTTTAGGAGAATTATAAAATTGGTTAATTTAGAATATTTTAATCGTCACCGATTTAGATTTTGTTGGCAAAAAAACCCCGACCGGAAGTCATTGTCTGCCATCTTAGCTTTCAAGAAACAAATGGCTGACTTGTGGAATTTGCCGACTTCTGTGAAGTGGGCATGCAGAAGCTCATATATATCTTCAATTTTTTTTCTTTATCAGATTCTGTATACCTTTAACTATTTTTCCAATAATTTACAAGGTTATTTAAACATTTGTCATAGTACTCAATGAGCTTCTGTATGCCCACTTCATAGAAGTCTTCTGCTGATGAGGAAAACCATGCAGTTTTCACTTCTTCTTCGTCGCTGAAACGCAAGCTGCCAGTGAGCTCCTTTAGATACTGGAACAGGTGGTAGTCACTGGATGCGAGCTTTTGACTGTGAGGTGGGTGGTCATGTTGTTCCCAACTAATAAAATCTTACAGATTGGACCTCGCATCTAGTGACAACCACCTGTTCTAGTATCTAAAGGAGTTCATCGGCAGCCTGTGTTTCAGCTAAGTGAAAAACTGAAAACTGCATGGCTTTCCTCACTGACGACAGACTTCTGTGAAGTGGGCATGCAGAAGCTCATTGAGTGCTATGACAAGGGTTTTAAATGAACTTGGAAATTATGTGGAAAAATAGTTAAAGGTATATAGAACCTGGTAAAGAAAAAAATATTGGAAATATACAGGGTGGCCTATTTTAAAGTTCCCCCTGGAATATCTCAAAAACAACACAAGGAATTGAAAAAAGTTCCAAATGAAATTTGTTTGTCTCGGAGGGGGCAATCAAAGTGGTACTAAAATAGACCCCTGGGCGGGAGATAACTTTGAAATCTTAAATAGGAATTCCCATTTTTATTGCATATTCGGATAGTATGTCAAAAAACATGAAACTTTTATTAACACATTTTTTTGTAATTCTCGAATAAAACACATCGAATTGAAGCTTATTAAATTACAGTTTCAATATTTGTGATAAAGTTATTCAATAATACCAAACTGGACCTTCATCTCCTGGAGTTGGGATAGGGGGCAACATTAAATTTTTTAAGGTATTATCCGAATATGCAATAATAAATGGGGGTTCCTATTTAAGATTTCAAAGTTGTCTCCCACCTTATCCCAAGGGGTGAGAGAGGAATGTCTATTTTAGTACCATTCGATTGCCCCCCTCCGAGACCAATAAATTTCATTCGGAACTTTTTCGATCCCATGTGTTGTTTTCGAGATATTCCAGGAGAAACTTTAAAATGTGTTACCCTGTTTATATAGTCGTCCCTTCGCAAATCAGTATTCCAGAAGTCGGGAAATTACACAGGTTTGCAACTTTTACCTGAAAGCCAAGATGACAGACAATGGCTTCCAGTTGAGGATTTTTGCCAATAAAAACTACATCGTTGACGATTGTTATGATTAAAACATGCAAAATTAACCATTTTATGGTTCCCCTAATGCTTGCAGCCTGTTTTGGAGGGCTATGAAAATTAATTATAGAAATTAAGGTGCAAATTAATATAATCTGGCTTTCTTCAAACAGGTTATTTTCCACAAAATTCGAAGTGGCAACCAATTATAGAGACAATCTTACCCCTTCCATGCATAAGTGGTTTCATTTTCCTTTAAAAAAAATTAAGATGGCGATTTGCGTTTACAGTTAATTTGATAAAGTATCCGCCATCTTTGAATTCTGCAAGTTGGGAAAATCCACAAGACAGCAAGACCCTGGAACCGAGGTTGCCGACTTGTGGAGGGACGATACTAGTAATTTTGTTTTTATTACAAAACAGAATTTATTTTCTGAATATTCCCCGTACTACCATTTTACACCCATTGACTGCTGCTTCATAGCAATCTCACATTCATGTTACGAATATAGCACATCAGTCATTTAGTTTCGAAAGTCATATCGAAAAGGCCAAAGAAATAATTGTAAAAAAAAAAAAAATTAAGACTGAACAAGCTATATGGTGCTATTTTAAAAGGAGCTACACCGAAGAAGAGTTTATTTGTATTAAGAACTCAAGAAAAGGCCCAAAATATGCAGATTTTTGGGATTTTTCTGTCTCACATGGCGGTAAGTACGACATCCGGTTAGCTGATACTTCCCTGTGTAAACTTCCCAGTGTGTAGAACTCAAGATCTTTCACTTCTGAATGTTGGCAGCTATGAAAACCAATGAGAACTAATTATGAATGAAAATCAATTAGAACCGCTTCAGAAAACTTCTAAATAGGGAAGAGATAAGCGACGTCAATTCAATTTATAGAGGTCCGGATTGACAAAATTCGTTTTCTGGGTGAATTTATTTGCATTAACTTCAATTTACAGAGCCTAACTCTCCTCAAAAAATTCGATTTGTGGAGGTACTTAGAATTATAGAGGTTGTAACCCTGGAGCGGAAGTGAATAGACTGAAACTTCGAATTAGGGAGGTATTCAATTTATCGAGGTTCTACTGTATTTTCATTAAATCTATATTAAATGTTTATCTTTTTAATTATTAGAAACATGTACATCCTTTTTTTTCCATTGTATACACTTTCCAGATTTTATTAACTTAATGTTTTCAAAGCAGTTTTTCAAATTGCAATTGTTGTGTGTTATTCATAATCTGATAAAATGACAACTGCCTGAATCTTTTATGTTTTCTTTTTTAACACTAATTAAGCACTAAATAAGAGATTGACTTTCATGAATTTTTAGACGCTTACGTGAATGAGGGAGAAAATTGTTGGTTAAGGCAAAACACCAGTAGATTATCAAGCTAACTAAATGAATTTCTTTTGGGTTTTTTTTATAACAATTAATGAGAATATCCTACTTTTTAACAACTTTTTCCTCTGTTCTTGGTTTTTCTATATCAACATTTTATGATGTGCATGTGTATCTTAGTAATCAATATAATTAGTAATTTTATATGTATTGCGATATATTTTCTTTTGACTTAAGCTACTAATAGAGCAATAACACATTAAAAGCCTGAGGTATTTTTATTTCTACTTTTTCCTCGTTCTTTCTTTTTATTTTATTTTAATGGCACTGCAATAGGAAAAAAAAATCTATGAAATGCTTAAGAGCATTATTCTAAGCACTAACCTTTTAAGCCTGTTCGTTGTTATTACTTAATTTTTTTAACAGTTTATTTTACATTTTACTTTAAGTTCATGTTGTAGTTTCTTTCCTTTCAGACATCAGGGAAATGAACATGAAATTTTACGTTAAAAAGAACTCTATTCTCTCCTTTGCTTTTTAGGTGCTTGCTGTAATCCCTTCCATGATAAAAGTTCATCTTCCAAGTGAACAAAAAAAAAACTCTCCTAATGGGAAAAAAAAAGGCGCAGTTTTGTTAATTTTTTCCTTTTCCCCTTGCATGCAATTACCTGGCAGAGATTTTTTAATTTGCTTTGTTTTGCCTTAATATTATTTTTTTAATTATATGTTTAACTTTATGCGTGTTTCTCAAGAGGTTTGTGTTTATTCTAAAATATAAATATTGTGTAGTTATTGCTTAATTTTTTTTTTTTTTTTTTTTTTTTTTATTTATTTTTATTTTGGCATGACAATTAAGTTAGTATAATGCATGTATTGAAAAATTTGACCACAGTGCTGTGTGCAACCTTTTAAAAGTGCCGAAAGTTGCATGTAGTTCTTTACGGTAGTTGTAATTTTTTTGATGTTTGGATTAAGTTTATTATATTTTTTTGCGAGATTATGCTTTGTAGTTTGCTATGTTGAAAATATCTTAATAAGTATGCAAATAGTCTGAATATTTCTTTTGCTGTAATCTCTTTACTTTTGGCTGACAAAAAAACTTTTAAAATTGGGAGAAAAAAGCAAAACTGGAACATCAAAGATTTTTCATCTTGATTTCTTGTTTTGACAGCATTTACAGTGGTTTAAAAAATTATAAACAGTTATTCTAAGTATTTCCGATTTTGATATATGATAAGCGATTGAGCGATAATAGGATGGAAGACATTGTAGAGATGTACAAGATAAATTCACATCGACATTATGATTAGAAGAATGCATGATATGGATTTTATAAGCCAGTGATTCCATTTTAAGCTTAACATAAATAGTAACTAAAATTTAAAACTTTATTAAACAAGGACATTAGTCAAAGTTGTTAACTCTAACTGCTGATAGGAGGAAGAGTGAAAACTGCTGTTTCTAATTAGTGTCCTATGCATTCAACCAACTTGGAAGGGGCTCCTATGGCCCAAGAGGCACTTGTGGAAATTGCCTTTTTGAGTACATTGCTCATTCATTTTTTCAGCTTATAGAGAGTTACTGACAAAAAATAACCTGTCCAGCATTCAAAAAAAAAGTTTCTGGGACAAAAAGAATTAGTAGCATTAAGCAGATCATAAGTGGTCAAAAATAGCAGTCTTTTAATTTACAAATGGATTACGTTCAAATATATTTGAAGTCAAAGTGAGTGCTTTGTTTTGTATTAAATATGGTCAAATGTGGATAAAAGCAGCGTTTGGGATTCAGTCAATTTTAGATTGTAGAGGATTTTTAAAATCTATATATTTAAGTTCCAGGTAGGTTCCAAGAGTGATTCTTTCGACAGTTCATTGGAGAAAACTTACTGTATCTCTAAACTTCATTTTGGTCTTAAATGAAAGATCTTAGTGTGCAGATTTGTGAAAGTTAGTTTTTGTGTCCATAATTGCTATTAATTAGCAGTAATTTACAATTCAAAATTGCTTACGCTGGTAAATCAAACAATCCTGTCCACAATGATGTCACAATCAACAACTTTGCTAGCGTTGATGATCAAATTAACAACAATTATGTAAACGACAATGATAACAACAAGCAACAATACAGTCAAATAGATTTTTAATTAAAGAGATGGTGATGGGTTGTTTGCTGTTAAATTTTGATGGGATCCATCTAGTAATAATTTAAAAAACCCACAAAGACAATTTTTAACACCTTAATTTTTATATGAAAGCCTGGACCTTATCTGCTTTTCAACATAATTTCCACCTATATATCAGGTGAATAAAAAGTTCCGTAACTGTCTAATATCTGGAAAAATATACATCTTGTCAAAAGAAAGAAAAGATACGTGCTAAATATTTTTTTAAATGCTATTTAATAGTGCCAAAATTAGCCCCCTGCACCTCTCAAAGGGGATGGGATGGGGGGCAGTTTTGAAATTTCAAATGCAAACTCTAGGGCTCGGAATTGTCCTGAATTTCCTGAAATTCCTGATTTTTTATATTAATGTCCTAAAATGTCCTTAATTTACCACTAGTATCCTGAATTGTCCTGATATTTAAAAAAATTAATTATTTGTACTTTCAACTTCTTTATTTAACATTTTCACAACAATTTAACAACAACTTATAATCGAAGTATGAAAAGAATCATTCGTTAACCGATGTGGAAGCCATCTTGAAATGATTTAACATGATATCAGGGAAGAGGGAGAACGATATCTCCCTCTTCCCTGACGATATCTCGTTCATGACGAGATCCTAAGTCACATTTATCACATCCAAGGAATTGTTCGCAACTAGTATCATCATTCAGTGCACATCTCTTCTGGACATGCAAGAGATCTCCCTCTCCTCGTATGGCGCTAATTGCCCCCTTTCCTCCCCCTCCACCTTTCTTCACTCTTTACTCCTCCCACCCTCGCTCTCTTTACTCCCCACCCCTGTGTTTCTAAACTTGAGATTTTGTTAAATTTCTCAAAACATTCAATTTATCATTGTGAAAAAAAACGTCGGGTGGATATTATTTGGAACCAAACACAGAAACCAATTAAAAAATAAACTATGGAATTTATTCATGTGTCTTCAGTCTGAATTTATATAAAACAATATTATTCATGTATATGAAAACGTACAGACCAATTTTTTAAAAATGCATCATTTTGATATAAATTAACAGTAGGTTTTTTAATTTTTAATCAGGCAATTAATGTTCATATTTGAAATGATTGACGTTTGGGTCAAAAATAAAACTATATTTTAAATATAAAAAAATTAAACACATTTTATTTACCAAATGCTTACAAAGACATTTTTAGCACAAGATCTATTTTATTTTTTTGTCAGTTGTAAAAATGTACATGTAAGCTTAATGATAATACAGGGTGATTACAAAAGAACTTCACACTTTTAAAAATTTATTACATCAAAGCTATTCAGAATATAGACACACCACATACATATTCTTAAAGAAAAACTCTTGAAGTTTATTGTGACACATGCCTCGTATGTCTGATGTCAGAATTAAATTAAAAATTTTCAACTTAATTATAAGAAAGACTTCTTGATGGGAGTGTTTCGATCCAAAAATTGCCAAAGAAAGTGATGATTTACTACAATATTGGCATCTAGTGACCATGATATCTGGCAACATTGTGTCAAATGTTACAGTTGGTTCATACCTACTAAGTGATTTGAATTCATGACTGTATCCAGATTTGTACTGGCCAGAATGTAAAATTAGCTTTAACAAAGGGCAAAAAAATTGGTGGTATATCAGTGATAATAATATGATTGTAAAGGTACCTACTGGAAGGTCTGTAGTCATTTCTATCACCATTGAGGTACAAAAGGATTTTATGTCAAAGGTTGCGAATATCATAGTCACTAGCAAGTCTCTCTGCATGGATCAAGTCTTATAAGAATTTTAAAAATCCTCTACAGTCTAAAACTCATTGGAATCTGAGCACCGCTTTTGTTTACATTTGACCCAGACAAGGCATGCAATTTAACATCAAATATTTTTGAACATGTGCATTTGTGAATTAAAAGGTAACTATTTTAGACTGCTAGGTGTCTGTCTGAGCACAACTTACAGAATTTTCTCCTATAAACTTTTTTGAATGTTGGGTAGGTTATTTGTAAGAAAACTGAAGTTCTTTTAACTTCCATTTAATAATGAAGTATAATGAGGTCTTACAATACATGATGACTAAAGTAATCTTTCCAACCGCCTTCACCTCTTCAGGGCGAAACCGGTCGGAAAGATTATTTCCGTCATCATGTATTGTAAGCCCTCATTAATTAGTAAGAGCAATACGCAAGACCTTCTTTTCCACGATGCTCCATTTAAAAGCCTTTTGTAAAAAAAAGACTTCTGAAATGCACTTGCAGGCATTCTTCTAGTCAGGAAGTGGATTTGAGTTTAATTTGCTTATTTACCATTTAAAATCCTTATCTTTGGAAATTTCAATTTTGGTTTTTCAAGTATAAATCATTGTTTTGTACAACAAAGATGAAATCCAAGATCTGTCTGTCACGAATAGCAGTACGAACATAATAAATTATGATGAATTCTTTAAATTTCCTTGCTGTTTACTAATGATTGTATATTCTTAAAACTTCGAGGTTCATCTCTCTACTGTATATAATACTGTATATAAAAAAACAAAATGAACAGAATGCTTTACGGTATAGTAAACCAGCTACTTCTGGCATTTAATCCTACTTTTTTTTCGTGCAAAGAAAAAGTGGAAAACTATTTTATCGTCGTAATTCTTAAGAAAGTGGGATTATAAACTGTAATTAGTGGTTTATCCTATAATGATGTACTGTAAAGCATATGTTTAAGTTTATTTACAAAGTCTCAGACAATTTTCAGATGTTGAATTCTATGTATTATTGTTCTTTATTGGAGAAAGACCAGATTTAGACTAAGTTTGGATGCAAAGTCCAGACAGACCCAAGAACTGGATCAACAGAAAGGTGGAGAAAAGTTATGAAAGTGAAAAACTAATATCTGGATGTAAAAAATTTTCATACCATATGTTTTAAATTCTGCTTTTAGTAAAATTTGTTTGTATGAGGTGTAATAGTTTTGATTCAAAGTCAATATTTTGGATTTTGATAAAAATTTAGCAAAAATAATTTTTTGGCCCCAAATTTGTCAATTGCGCAATATACGAGGCATGTTTTTTAAGTAAGTACCGTTTTGGAATTAAAAAAAGACGTGCAAAGATATCACAATAATTTTATTTTTACATGAAAGCCTGTACCTTAATCTACTTTTCTACATAATTTCCATGAATATTGAGGCACTTGTCATAACGTGGCACCGGTTTTTGAATACCCTCCTCATAAAATTCTGCCGCCTGACTTGTTAACCACTGTATCACAAATGTTTTGACTTCGTTATCGTCTTGAAGACGCTGACCACCCAGGTGTTTCTTCAAGTGCATGAACAAATGGTAGTCGCTGGGCGCCAGATCAGGGCTGTATGGAGGATGATCTAGAGTTTCCCATTTAAAAGATTTGATGAGATCTTTGGTCCAATTAGCCACATGTGGACGGGCATTGTCATGCAGCAAAACGATACCCTTACTCAACTTGCCACGTCTTTTGTTCTGGATTGCACGACGCAGATTGTTCAATGTCTCACAATAAGACGCTGCATTGATTGTCTCATTACGAGGCAGAAACTCCACTAGCAATACTCCTTTTCTGTCCCAAAAAACTGTACACATGATTTTCCGGGCAGAAATTGTTTGCTTAAACTTCACTTTTTTGGGTGATGATGAATGTCGCCATTCCATGGATTGTTGTTTCGATTCTGGTGTGACGTAGGCCACCCATGTTTCGTCACCAGTAACAATTTGGTCTAAAAAATCTTCACCTTCATTGTGGTACCGCTCAAGGAAAGTCAATGCACTGCCTAAACGTTGGGTTTTGTGCAAATCCGTCAACATTTTTGGAACCCAACGTGAACACAATTTCCGGTAATTCAAGTTCTCGGTCACAATGCGATACAAAACACTACGAGAATATTGAGGAAAGCAGTCGCACAATGATGAAATTGTAAAGCGTCTGTTTTCTCTCACCTTTTCGTCCACTTTCTGCACCAAATCTTCATTAACGACCGAAGGACGCCCACTCCGTTCTTCATCATGCACATTTGTGCGGCCATCTTTAAATGCTCTCACCCATTTCCTTACCATTCCATCACTCATAATATTTTGTCTGTACACTTCACAGATCTCACGATGAATATCGATCGGTTTTATGTCTTTAGCACTAAGAAATCATATAACAGCCCGTACTTCACAATCGGCGGGACTCACGATTGTCGGAGGCATCTTAAACACTCAGTAAACAGCGTATACAATGAAGAATCAGACTGTAATGGCGTCAGTGCGTAGACAAGAGATGTAGTTAACTAGCGCGCATGCGCGGAACGCCGACCGTAGCGCTGCGGCGGCGGAATCGCAAAACGGTACTTACTTAAAAAACATGCCTCGTATTATGGGTTCATCCGAACTTTTTTCAAATAGTATCCCCTCCTGAAATATTTCAAGTTAAAAGGTGTGTGGCTTACCCAAATAAACACTTACCGGTAGATGCTGATATTGAGAAAGTAACTCCTCTTCTATTACGTTAAAATTCAGATTGAGGCGAATTAGTGCAAGAAGCCTTAACACAACAGTGGTAATCTATGTTTCGTTATCAAGATGCTGCAATGAATACCTATTGGCATTTTACAAGTCTTTTGGCTGTTTTTCATTTGACCTTTATACGAAATCTCTGCTACAGAATTAGAAGATTGATTTCTCCATAACTCTTCCAACCAAATGTTAAGAAACATTTTCAGGGTAGGCCAGAATGAATGCTTAGATTTTGGGTTTGAAAATTGCATTGTATGATAGCCTTAAGGGATAAATCATTCTGTTTCATTGATGAGTGAATTCATTTTTAGATTAATTTTCTTAATCCTTTCTGCTTCAAAATATGATCAGGTTTATTAAGTAGCGGAGGTATGGAGCTCCATACTTCCGCTACTTATTGGTTTTACAATGTCCATCCGTTCGTCTGTCCCCTTCACGATTTCTGCATTTTTTGAAGTAGAAGGTTGAAATTCGGAATGTAGCTTACTATGGGCATGTCCACTTTCACTAAGGTCAGATTTTTGGGGGTGGGAGTTAGGAGGGGACCAAAAGACGTACATGTATTCAGGTATGTAAAGGAGTGAAATTCGTTACGCATAATCCTCTAGGCAAGATCTACATTACTATGAAGTTTGGGCCAAATGGTCCTAATGGGTCGTAGTTGTGGGGATGGCAATCACTTGGTCCTTAGAACTATTTCACCAAATGGCATGTGATGTATCATTCGACTGGAAATGATGAGGTACGAAAGAAGATAGAGCTCTATTTCTATTTTTCTAAATACTAAGTTTGAGAAAATCAATTTTTCCATTAAAAAAATTGGCAGGGGAGGATTAAAAACTGCAGATAAAAAGGTAAAAATAGATGATCTCAGAGGTTCCGCTACTTTCCTATATCTTCCTTGGGAGGATTAATTTCTTGTTTAAGGAAGCATTTGTGGTTGTAGTATATTATTCTTTCCATTTCTATCATCTTTTCAAAATTTAACCATAGACTTTCTTTCTTTCTTTTTAATTTTAAGAAATTTCAAAATTTCCAACCTCAGGAATTTTCCAATTTAATGTTCCTTTCTGAAGAAGGTGCAGGAGAAACTGTCATTTGTTATGTCATTATATCATTCTGAAACTTTTACGGTACATAGGAGAAATGTGTAGCTAGTTAACTCATTTATTCATAAAATAGATCACTTTTCCCATTGGACAGCCTGTATATGCACTCATCTGTTTTGGAGCCATCCATCCTTCCCTGTTTTTATGCCATTTCTGTGTAAAATGTCATTTGTGCTCATCCTGTATATTTACTACCAGTGATGATTGAAAATTTTTATGTATGTAATATTTTTGATCCTTCCCTATCAAAGCGTGATTGGCAAAAAAAAATAAAATAAAAAAAAGAACCATTAGGATTCTTATGAGAAGCAAAAACTAGCTATTTAACCACTCCTATCCTCTTATGTTATTTCCACTGATAAAGGCTACGGGTCGAAACATGTTTGGATTTTCTCAAATGTTTCGAATTATTGAAACTCTTTTTAATTAGATATTCACTGGTAATTAATTTATACTAGCAAGTTAAGAGTAAATTATTAAAAAAAAAATCCAATATTTTATACAGAATTAACAGTTTGGATAGCAGATTTATCTCCCAATAAATGTATATATAACTTGGGTTCAAGTAGTTCCCGAACTTTGCTTCGGAAAAAAGAAGTATGGGACACAGCATATTTTAAGCATTCTGGCCTTCGAAGTCATGCTCTTTGGCAACTATACACTTTTGCCAATGTTCATAAGTTTTGCTGAAAGTGGGCTGTAGATCTTTGTTTGCTGCCACCTTCAGAGATTCCATCGCAGATCGAAAGATGTGGATGTTTGCGACAAATGGCGTCATGCAGGCATCGCAGAAAGTTCACATACGTTTCTTTGTTAACTATGTAACCTTCCGGTATGAATTCGTAGTTGACTATTCCTTTGCAATCAAAAAAAAAAAGAAAAAAAACATGACCTTTCTTTTTGAGCAGTCAGCACTGAACGTCTGTGATCAGGGGGATGAACTTGTTTTCCGTACTTAATGATTGTTTTTATTTGTTCGAGGGTCGTAAAGAAAGTACAGCCGAACCTCACTATAAGGATATCCTTGGGACCAGAGAAAATACCCTAAATAAGTGGAGTATTTTATTTATCCGGAGTTGGGAATTGTGTTTAAAAATTGGGATTTTTGTTTAAAAATTACATTACTCAACACAAATCGATTCGAACAGTGTCTGATACATGTACAGTATTTACTTTTACAGTACAAAATTGAGTTTCATTACAATCCAACAATTTAAGAACTTTAACACGATCAGATAGAGATAAGGTTTTACGTTTTCCAGAGGTCATGTCACACTAAAGCTGCCTAAATGCTATTTGTGTTAAAAAAAAAATTAAAAACAAATCAATAATAAAAATAAATTGCACAATTCAAAAACTTACATAAACTTAGCAAGGAAGCTGGGAGTCTTCACAGAAGGATAAATTCCAAATGACAATTGACAATCGAACAGTGAAGTGCACTAAATTCTGAATGACCCCTTACGGAGTTTCTACAGTGGATGCAGTGCTATTATGGCAGAGGGAGATGATAAAGTGACTATTGTACGTGGAGTATACATATTGCGTGTGCCAGTCACCAGAAACAATAGAGCGAATGTGTCTGTGTTTAGAGTTATTTTATCCGTTTACCGTAAATGGAGTTCAACACAAATTTTAGGATAGAAATTTCTCCATATAAGTGGATTATCCTTTTATCCGCTCTTTTAAGCGGAATTAGACACATTGAAATCAACTACAGAAAATCGGGACCGTGCACTCTTTATCCTTATAAGCAGATTAGCTTTTTATCAAGGATCTTTATATCGAGGGTCAACTGTACTATGTTTTGTTGCCCGTGATGGGTAGCCCTAACACACTGGAATCGACCAAATACCATGTGCGCATCATTAAAAAAATTTTATATGAAGGATGTTCAAAAAGTTCGGGAACTTTTTGAACCTACCTCGTATAAGAGAAGCAAAATCGCAAAATTAATTTCTCACATTGTCAGCAAAAAATAAAAATTCCAATATGTGTAAGTGTTATTTTCTAATCTTAGGAGTAAACAATTTCACATAAAATAATAAAATGAATAATTGAGTTTCTTGATAACAGTAGTGAAAGTATATGTTATGTGCTGCTTACTGGTAATCAATTTGTGCCTGAAGTTTTTGATAAAAATGTTCGTAACTTTTGAAAGCATGCAAAAGTTCATGATCTGCATCTATTAAAAATATACCATTTTTACTCTTATTAAAGTTTGTTGGAATATACAGTGAAGTCTAGTTAAGATGTGAATTTGCTTAATGCTTGATACATAACGACATTCTAATCTAGAAATGTTAGCATAAAATAACAATCATGTAAGAGAAGAAGATCCTGATGCAGAGAAGCTAGATGGTAATGACTCCAAAGTGGAATTGTATGGTAATTCATTTGTAGAAAACAAAGCTTTGATATTCTGGTCAAACAGTCATCAAAAAAAAATAAAAAAAATTAAAGAAATTAATTATAGTTAAAAGAATTCTTTTTGGTTAGCAATTAGCGTTATATGGTTTTGATTATTATCTTTCCATTAGAAACTAAAAGAAGACTCGGATTCTAGATTTAATTTAATATTTCATTTTCATTAATTTAAAGTTAATTCTAATTTCGTTATGTTATTGTTTTTCAGTAACATTATCTTATGATCATATAATAAGCAGTTCTATCTGCTTGTATCTCAGCAAATGTGCAACTAACCAGATATCACTGTATTTAATTTAGATTTTTCTTCTTCCACATATTTTAATGTGGATTAATATAAACTTCTCAGATATGGATTTGGTTGTCTTGTAACTAAAGTTATTGATATTGCTTCATATTATTTATTTTCCTTAATATTAAAGAAAACCTGTGTAAAGGATTTATTATTATTATTATTCCTAACAGCCAAAAAAGTTGATCATACATTCCAACCTCAACATGATGATGATTCCAGCTTTGAAGTTTCGTCACCAAAGGATCCCAACTCACCTATCTTGGTAAATTTGCATTAGAAATCTGTTTTATATATCAAATCAATCTCTCTTTATGTTTTTTTACAATTGAGGTTTCATCTTGGATTTCATGATTTTTAATAGTTTTAAAAATTTATTAAAATTCCTCTCTTTGAATAGTAGGTGTGATTTATTATTAAGGATAGTTAAAAGTTTGTGACAAAAAAAGGCCTGTATTTGATCAAGTTAATGGTACATCCGTCCTGGGGAATTTATTGCAGCACTTCTACTTCTTTACACTAGGTGTGTATAAAAAGTTCGGTGAATGGGTTGATATCTAAACAGCAACGTGATCTAGGAGCTTGCATGAGAGTCATTCCACATCAAATCGGATAAAATCGGGTGATAATTGACCTTAGGGTCTCCAATTTTTTCTCAAACGTTATCAGTTTATTATAGTGGATAAAATATACGGCACCTGCAGACTTCTTTTTTTGTTTCCCTGCCTCAAGGGAGTCCTGAAAGGCCACATTTTGCGTTTCCAAGGACGTGTGACATCAATTCTTCGACCGATTCCAAAAAGAAGCCTTTGCTAACAGTTTTCAGCAGATTTACAAACATTGTCAAAAGTGTATTGCAGCCACTGGCAATTACTTTTTGAAGGCTAATAAAGAAAGTTTGTTTGTATCATCTGCTGACACCATTTATCAAACTTTTTAGACACACCTGGCATAACAAATAACAGTTGAAAATGATGTTAAACAACAATGAAAGTAAATTAGCTAAAACTATTTTTCTCTGAATAATTCATGCTAAGTACTTAGGAGTTTATGGAGGCCAGATTTGCTAATTATAGTTCAGATTCACAAAAATATTGTTATTAATAATGTCTTACAGTAAGGATGGAGGTAAATTTTTCAATTTTACGATTTGTGTTAAATGCAATTCACAATACGCGTCGTTAGCCTTCCTAAATGTAATGGGAGAAAATAGTTCAAGGAACTGCGAACACTAGTGGAGTCTGACCATCCCCAAACTGTAAGGGACTAAGCAAAATTCACTGACAAGGGAAGTACACGAATATACATCTCACAGATTCACGAAGGAAACGAAAAAATTTGACGTATAGCCATACAAAGACTCCATTGTTAAAGTGGAGTTGAGAGTGTATGTGTATTATTGCGCTCTCAACTTCTTTCTGCTACTACTCAACAATATGCACAAATCCACTTCACCTGAAACCAACGCTATTGCTTTCAATGTATGCTTGCGTGCAAAAAAAAAAGTGCATCATACAACTAAGTGTACGTCCCTTGTGAGTGGAAGTGAATGTCTACCATTTTGGTTTTTGGAGAGAGCCAACTTGTGGAGAGATTATTGTATAATTATACTGAATGATAAACATTAGAATATGGAATTGTGTTTCAAATTTAACTAACAGCCTCAGAGATTCTCAGAAATGCTAAGAAGATTGACTGAGGCTGAAACGTTTGAAGGTCATTAACTTAAATGTAATTTTCTTTATAGATTGGACCAATCTCAAAAACACGAGGTGATGGGGAAAAAACTGCTACCAGACGAAAGGACAAAAAAGCCAAAGATGATGAAAAATTAGAAAAACGTAGGCAGAAAGAGGAGGTAGATAGAAAAATGTGTTCTTTTTATACTGTAATTAAGCTTTTATGAAAACAGTGCCTGTGATGATATTCTTCTAGCCCAGATTACTTAATAAGACTATACTATCAAAATGACGTATACAGTGGGTGATCGGTTAATGAACTTAATCCATTCCAAGAAAGTGTTTGCTACCCAAATTGTTTGTTAACCAATCACAGATTTACCATAGATTATTATGGGAATTTAATTAATCCGTTCTGCTGATCCAAAAATTAAATAAAATTTGCATAATTAAAAATAAATATTTCACATAATGAGCCCTAAATTTGATTAATAATGGTTGAAATTTGATGATGCAACAATGTATGAGCAGATAGGCTACCCTGCAGTACTTCCCTGTATTTATCTGCAGCACCCTGTATACAATTGTCAAAGTCTTGTTCCAAATACCTTCATTTATTCTAGTGTTTGTTCTGCCAGGTGTTTGTTATCTGAACATAAAAATCTTTCTCGAAAGTGTTTATTATCCAATTTGTTCATAGTCCGAATTGTTTGTTAACTGATCACCTTGAAGATGTTTGACCTCAACCTATAACCAACATAAAGTGTCTTCTCTTAAGGATTACAAGATGAATGAAGTGTGTCTTTCTCTTTTTCGGGCTATATCCAAGCATGCATTTAAATGGAGGCTGTGGAAACTTTAATTCATTTCTCAACTTTAATTTTACTTCCATGACAAACATAACATTGCAGCAATATTTTGCGGTGGCTGGCAGTTGTTCAAATCGAAACTGAATGCGAATGCTAGAATTGAAAATTGATTTTATTGTTTGTCAGCGTTCAAATAAATGGCATCTAGGTATGAGAATTTTGCAAAAGAAATAAAAGACTGTTATTTTCATTTGAGGCATTGTTAACGTTGAAAGTGAATGATTGTGATAGTTTTTAGAAAAACCCATACACTTTCAATTGGCTGTTGTCATTTTGCTTTCGAAATTCGCTATCGCGCTGGCTTCCTTTGGCGATGGAAATTCGAGAAATGAACTGAATTTTCTATAAAGTTTTGAATGTTCAACATGTATACATATATCATAAATTTAGTGAAATGTAAATAAATTGTGAAAATCGTGAAACGATGTCATTTGCAAAACCAGAAGTAGAATTCCAGAGCCATGCCAAAACCGCATTGGAGTCGATTTCGCATTGTAGCGGACCAGGTTTGACTGGGTTTATATTGTATATACTTTATCATTTGATTATATTATACTTTAAAATTTCTTTGCTTATCTTGACTTAATGTATTTTTATATACTACTTGTATCTACAGTAATTCTTCTGTGTTTCATTTTATACAAATAATACAAAGGAGTGTATATGGCTATTTTTATTTTAACTTTTCAATTTGATTTTCTTTTTTAAATAAAGGAAAAACAGAAACGGATTGCAGAAAAAGAGAAAGAAAGAGTTGAGAAGGAGAAAAAGAAGCAGAAAAAAGTAGGAACGTTAAAAAGTAACATCTCAACCCAGCAGCCTGTTCAAGTTTTAGAAGATTTTGCCCAATCTGAAGAAAACCCTGTACCATTTTTCCTTGAAAAGTGCATAGTATGCATAGAGGAAGAAGGTGAAGAATTGTTTTAATTTATTTATACTGTTTGACATAGAAATGCAATTCCTGGTGGGAGTGTTTCAGATGAGAAGAAACAGTGGTAATGAACTGGTTTAATTTAGAGTACTAAATGAATGTTAAGGTAAAGATGCAGCAACTTTGTGTGGGACCCACTGGAACAAGTACCAAATATTGTTCCATCAATAGTGTTGATGTGATATTTCAGAGGCAGACAACAAAAACCAGTGGAATCCTGTAAATTCTCGGATGTGAGGCTTGGAAGATTTACTGGTCATGGTCTGAAGTATATAGATATTTGTGTGCTCACAAGTGTGTATAGCCATGCATTTTAAAAGTGTCTTCAACTTTTAAAAACAAAACAGCCAAACCTACCCCAAACAAAGATTTGAAATTTTTTTTGGAAGCTATAAAAAATATTTTTACAGATATGATGACTGAGAATTTTGAATTTTGGAGAGCTGCATGCAGTTCGCAAGCCACAAGTTACCAACCCATTTACTAGCCTATGAATCTTCTGGATTGTAACAAGATCAACTCGGGGACTGTTATTTCCATATTCTCAGTCATTGTGCTCATAAAAACAGAGTTGATTCTAATGCAACATTCTTCCATTTATTTCTCCAATCATGTCTATGCTGATATTGATCTATCTCTGTTTGCTGATAGGCTTTTGGACAGAGGAGGTCTGTGCTACAGCTGGACATGAAATACAGCAGTTGATATTTTTTGATGTTCACTAGTATACACGATTGCCACTTTGACAACTAGCATTAACTTTGTATAACCATGTATCTAAATCCAGCGTACAATTATTGCATGTCCTTCATTTTCCAATCTCTGAGACCAACCAGTTCTGTAATGAAATCTCTTGCAGTGCTATCCATATGGCAGTAAAGTTTTTGATGATATTATTGGAGAGGCATTCTCTTACTTTAAACCAATCTGATGAAATAGTATTTGTGTCTACTGTGTCATTGGTTTACATCTTACATAAGGCATCTGTCTAACTGAGCCCTCAAATTGGCATTGTGATCTGACAAAACTTTCCCAGTGTTGAACTTTCTATTTTGAGCAGTATATTATTATTTGTTAAGTATGCTTTTTACTAATTGAAATAACTTTGCTCACAATTTCAGGTTTGGATTCGGAAGGTATCTACAGGGTTCCTGGTAACAGAGCTCATGTTGATCTTCTCTTCCAAAAATTTGATGAAGGTATAAAGGTTGTTTTCAAGAAAACATATCTAAATTTCTTATAAACCTCTTTTTTGAATTCCTAATATGACTGGATAACCTAAATGATGACTAGTCTGTTTGAGTTTTATAAGATACTTTGCTTTTTACTGTGAAGTTGTACTTTCCAAACCGATTACTTTTTAATATTGTAATTTGAGTTGCAAATCTATATAGCATGTTAATTACAAAAATAGTAATTTACTTAACGTAACAAGTTAGTGTAACGTACATGTTTAATGTTGGTACATTCAATAAATATTGAATAATACAGGGGTTGGACAAAATATTGTGAATACCATAGAAAAGCTACAAATTATTTATTAATAAGGTGTTGGGCCTCCTCCTACCTTGAGTACAGTTCCTAACCTTCTTGCAATTGATTCATCCAATTCTTGAAGAGTCTCCATTGGGATTTTGTACCACTCTTCAACCAAACAACATGCCAATTGCTGAAGAGATGAAGGGGAGGAAATCTGCTTCCAAGTTGCCTCAACAAGACTGATTGATCATACTGGTTTGATTATATTCAAATCTAGTGATTGAGTGGCCACGGAAAATGCTGCACTTCGACATCATGCTCTTCAAACCAAAAAAGTGTGCTCTGGCAAAGTGTGGGTACATTGTCATCTTGAAAAATGGGAACAAAATCTGGGCCATGGTATGGACCTGGTCGCATAAGATGTCACAGAATCGGTCAGCAGTAATTCAGCATAGTAATAGGACCAACTGAATAATCAGAAATGCCCCCCCCCCCCTCCAAACCATTACTATAGGAATGAGACAGTCTGGACAGTAGGCTTCTTTGGGGCTTCTCTAAACGTAAGTTCGCCCCAATGCGGAAATAATATGAAAGATGATTCATCTGACTATATCATTCTTGTCCAGGCTTTGTGGTCTTTACACCATCTGACACTGGCTTTAGCATTGGTCTCATTGATGAAAGGTTTTTCAGTTACAGCTCTTCCATGAATATCGCATTTGTGAAGCTCTTTGCGAACTTTTTTACTGAAATGGGGTGTTCAAGGTGGGTATTGGGCAGTCACTTTTATTGCAGTAGATTTTGGCTGTTTTGAGACAATCCTTGTTAGTGCTCGATGGTTCGGATCATTCAGTATGGGTTTCTGTCCACTATTTATTTTCGCTGATGACATCTTACTGCACTCATAACTTTGGAGACTTGTTTCAACAATGCCGCTGTTCGGGAAAAATAGCTGGGTAGACAAAAATTAAAATACATAAAATATACAAGTTTTTCATGTATTCAGCCGGGCGATCACCAAAATAAGCCGGGTGGTGTGCCCGTTCAAAAGGGTCTTGGGAAGAACCCTGGGTATATTGTTTATTTTTTTATATTGGCCAATTTTATTTGCTATGAAGTTAAGTGGAAGCCTGAATCACAATTATCTGTATGATCAGAAACCTTGGATCTAATATTAATTTAATTGCGCTTCTAAATTTTTAAGTATCCATAGCTTGCATAAAAAGAATCTTTATAAAGTAACTGTTAGGGTTTTGAAAATTCAAATGAAGATTTAACATTGAAAATTTATGTTCCTTTAATTATTTTCTGATTGTAATTTTTCAACAGATCAAAACATATCGATTCGTGAGTTAGATATTCCTGTGAATGCCATTGCTACGGCTTTAAAGGATTTTTTTTCCAAACGTTTGCCACCTCTACTACCTCAGGAAGACACAGCTGCATTAATTGATGTAGCAAGTAAGTTTTTGCTTGATTTATGTACTTTAAGAAATACAAGGTCATAAAGTCATTACAATCAGCCGAAAGATGGAGAGATGGGGTGACGCTGCACAATGGTAGCGTCAGCCCTGCTCCACTTCGAAGATGACATCATTGTCGTCTTGGAAATGCTGTCCATGAAGCGGGTTCTTCAGGCAAGGGAAGAGGAAGAATTCGATTGGGTCCAGGTCCAGTGAATATGGCAGTATTTAGAATATGGTCTTGTGCAGAATGTGCTTGCTCGTCGTGCAGAAGATTGACTACCCCTTTGGACACCTTGATCTATTCATGGTGATACGGCGGTCTGAGAGGACTCTCGGCTCCCCTTGATAGAGGGGCGTCCGCTCTGAGATGTCTTCCATGCTTGTCTGACTGCACTGAAACGTGGATGCCACATGGCAGTTGTCTTGTACGATGGGCCATTGTCACCAAACACGGCCACTAATTCCTTTTCATGGCTCACACCTCCAATTTTTCGGCGGTTGAGCCATGTTGTTTCAATGCTCTGGCGGAGTTTAGCGGTACTGCACCAAACATTGCTTTCTATCCTCCAGTACTTGAGGGAATGTTGCTTCCCAGTGGCACCACGCATTTTCAAAGGTTTTTTCATGTTGATTAAAATGAATTTATGACCACTCCTTATACAGATGAATACAAAAGTCTGAACCCCCCTTTTATTTTTTGAACTGAAGCAGATATGTCAATTTTGATGAATCCAATGAATAGGAAGTTGTGGGTGGGCTATCCCATGGTGCACTTTTCATCATCCCAAATATGCAAATTAGGACACATTCAAAATTTATCTCAAAAACCGTAAGGGATAGAGAAAAAAAACCCAATTGCAAACTTGTTCAGCATAAAAAAACAAATAAAACAAAAAACAAATCATCCAAATCGGACCAACCAATCACCCACAATAAGAAGATCATGTTGACCATTTCCGAAACAGTGTAGCTTGCCATCCTGGAATTGTTCTGTCTTCTGTGTGCTGAAACATGCCTTTTATTTGCTTTTCAGCATGAAAGTGAATGTGAGTATGGTAATTTATGTTAATTTTTTGATTTGTATGCTTTACATGGTGGAAATATCAACATTCAGTGTTTCTTGTGCAGTGTGACTGTTAGTAAGCTACAAACAGTTCACCACGTGATTGTGGGTGATTGGTTGGTCCGATTTGGATGATTTGTTTTTTGTTTTATTTGTTTTTTTATGCTGAACAAGTTTGCAATTGGGTTTTTTTCTCTATCCTTTACGGTTTTTGAAATAAATTTTGAATGTGTCCTAATATGCATATTTGGGATGATGAAAAGTGCACCATGGGATAGGCCACCCACAACTTCCTATTCATTGGATTCATCAAAATTGACATATCTGCTTCGGTTCATAAAATAAAAGGGGGGTTCAGACTTTTGTATTCACCCTGTATATAAAACAGTCTGAAATCATTTTGTAATGAGCTGATATCAAATTTGATGTCACATTCAATTATAAAATTTGTTTACTTTGTCCACGTTCCAAAATGTTTTTATTTTATTGTTATTATAGAAATCCCAGACAGGAGTTGTAGGCTTTTACGATTGCGTACTCTTCTGAAAAAATTGCCCAATAGCAATTTTGAAATTCTTAAATTTGTTTTTCAGCATTTTGTAAGGTAAGTATTTTATAAATTAGTTAATAGGGTACTGTGGATAAATATTAAAAAAAATTATATATAAAAAATAGAGGTAAGTTCTTACATCTGTTTTTTGTACTTTCAAATAGTACAATCCTTTTCATATTCAAAAGAAAAGATTAAAAAATATACAGTAGGATAAGCTGCCCGATTGTTGCCACACTTAAGGATGAAAATTGCCTTTTTGATTCTAAAATGCTACTATGATTAAGTTTGCATTTAAAATATTCAACACAGGACATAATGGAAGGTTCAATGAAGATATTACGAGAAAAAGTTTTCAGTTTATTACTATAGTGTGTTTGAAAATTAGATATGAAAATAATAAACTAAAAATTCCAGTTGTTGTCACATTTTGCCCGATACAGGGGGTGATCGGTTAATGAACTCGATCCGTTCCAAGAAGATCTTACTGATCATCGATTTATCATAGATTACTATGGGAATTTGATTAATTTGTTCTGGAGACCCAAAACATTTCATATATTTGAAATAACAGCAAGAAATTAATTTTCCCCCGATGACTGTATAGGAAAGTAGCAGAAGCCCTGAGTTCAAATACCACGTAGATCACTTGGTCCCTTCTAACTCCGGCCCCAGTAGGTCAATCAAATCCAAAATAAATAGTGAAGTAGGACATGCGTGTGGTAAGCTACATTCCGAGTTTCAATCTTCTATGTCAAAAAAATGTGGAAAATATGAAGGGGATGGACAGACAGGCGGACATTATGAAAGCAATAAATGCTCTGTTGTTTAATAATATATATGTATACAGTCTTGCATTTTCAACAGCTTTTTATTTTTTCCCCCCCTCGTTTGTGGGGCATAAAGAATCCATCCAATACGGATTGCTTTGCTCTACAACTTAAAGCAATTCAGTAAGCACCCAATAGCTGGCACTTGTATCACTTGTGTGTATACATTGGGGAAATTACGAGTCCTAAGATGTTATTCATCTAATGAATCTTGTTATGTATACAATTGTCAAAGTCTTGTTCCAGAAACCATTAACAGAAAAATACAATTCTGAAAATCAAACACAAAGAGTTGCTTTTTCTAGTGTTTGTTCTGTGCAGTGTTCGTTATCCGAACTTGTATTCGTTATCTGAACATAAAAATCTTTCGCAAAGATGTTTGTTATCTGATTTGTTCGTAATCTGATTGCTCACTGTACTTGCCTGATAAAAATGTGGCTTTACAAAGAAAAGCTGAGGTTCCAGGAAATTTTGATGAACAGTTCTCAGTGATTTCGATAGACAATTGAAAAGGGAAGGAAAAATTCCGCGACCTGAATTTTTCCTTCCCTTTTCAATTGTCTTTCGAAATCTTGGAGATGTTTCTTCAGTTAACAGTTTACAGGAAAAATCAAATATCTTTTAATGATGTTTATTGTGCTTTATTACTGATAACATTGAATTTATTCCTATAATCTTTACAATACTTCAAACTGTTTCAATGTTGCTGTGTCTATTGCATATTGCGAAGGCACATTTTCTGTGCAGGAATATATCAAAACATGCCAAAGGAACTGCATGTTCAATCATTGGTATTCTATAACTGACTTTGATCTAAAACCATTAATGTACCAGTGGTCTCGCCACATAAACAAGACTCACAAAAAGAAAGTGCTATAAAATATTTGGGAATTTGTTTCTACTTGAGGTAACACTGATTATCCTGATTATCCTTGAGGTAACACTAAGTATCCTGATCATATTTACAAAGGATGCTTATCAGCAATTTTACATTCACTACAAAAGTTATTTAATAAGTCGTTTGAAACAAAGGTCTATCCAAAGGTGTCGAAATCAGTAAACGTCATATAGCCAAGATATTGAAACGACTTTTACCGAAAGATCTTGGACCAATATCAATTGCTATACACCCAGCGAAAATTTTGGAAACCTAAGTGGCAAGGCACCCGGCATCTTTTATTGATCCATATATACCAGAGGAACAGCACTGATTTAGAAAACAAAGATCAACTCTAACAAATCTAGCATGCTTATTACATTACTAAGTTCATCATATTGATCACCGGAAGTAAGTTGACGTCATATGCTAGGATTTCAGTAAGGCCTTCGACAGCGTCAACATCGTGTTATTTTGTTCTTGTTTTTTGACTAGGCTTTTAATAGCCTCGATTATAATCCCTTTACTTTTTTCCATCTCATTTTCATTCTTGGTTTATAATAGTAGCTTCAAAAAGTTCCTGGAATTATATGCTGTGAAATTGAGGTTGTGTATGTGAGCGAACAAAGCTTCCCCGCTTTTTTAACCATTTGGAGATCACGCTCGAACGTGTTTTGACGTGATTTAAATAGAATGCTGCGGTGCATGGGCAGTCTGTTAACTGGTAGTGTAGAGTAAGCATCGCATTCTGATTTTGCTACGTAAAATTCAGTTATGGAACAATGTTCGAATATCAAAGATGACCATCGGAGTGGCCGTCCATCAACTTCAATCAATCCATCCACAATCAATCATGTGAGCAACATCGTGCGAGAAGACAGACGCCAAAGTGTAGAGACAAAAGCTGCTGCGATATCAGCACTTCGCACCATTCTGCAAACTGGCTTCGCAGAGTGTTTCCAAGCATTATACAGGCGTTGGCAGAAGTGTGTTACTGCTCAAGGACGGTATTTTGATGGAAATGTTGTTTAAATGTTTGTATTTTTTCTGTGTGGAGAAATAAAAATTAATTCCAGGAACTTTTTGAAGCTACTAGTATGTGTCTTTAATAAACCTGTTTTTGGGTTTCAGCCTTCTATGGGTGCAATGTGGGGCTTCATCTCCTAGTTTATCTGGTTACTATTATTATTATTATTATTATTATTTGTATGTTTCAGACTTTTATAAATTGAATTATTTTTAAACCTTTCATTTACAGAATTGCTGAAAACTGCAAATTAAACAGCATGGACAGTAAAAACTTAGCTATCTGCTGGTGGCCTACACTTCTTCCAATTCAGTTCAAAGATATGAGCGACTTTGAGCAAATGCGTCCGTTACTAGAAGATTCTGTTCAAACTATGATTGACCAGTTCCGATTCTTGTTTTGTGATCAGGAAGAAGTGGTGATGGTGTGACAGGAACTTGGGGCAGGGGAGCATGCACCCTAGCCCCATTGGTTTAGGCTACCATTCCCGTTGCTCTCAAGCCCTGCGTCTGCTCGAGAGGGCATCATCACTACACTTGACGTTTATTCCCTGCAAGGGCCTGCTTCTCCAGTTTGTGGGATTATTGCTAAACCTCCAGGGATCGTCGTTTTCTTTCTTTTCTTTTCTTTTTTTTTTTTTTCTTTCTCCCAAGTTTTTGTGCAGCTGAGCACAACTCAATCAAGATAATGTTCACTTGAAAATATTAAGACTCACTTTTCAGGTGAAGAAAATGCTTTTGACACAAAATGTTTTCTTTCTCTCTTTCCCTTTTCTCGAGGAAAAAATAAATCTAGGAGCGATTGTTGTAGCGATAGTCCTCGGGAAAAATCTATTTCAGCTGTGTATTTATGGAAGGACGAGTGGGTGGATCTATTATGAACATATTTTTTTTAATTCAAATAACTGTGAACCATACATAGCTGTCAGGTAATGTCGTCTGAGATTAGAACATTCTTGAACTAATATTTAAATTCATTGTATAAATGGTTTTTGTTATATATATATATATATATATAAATTTTTTTTTTTTTTTATTTATTTCTTTTTTAATTTTTGATATGCTCTTTGGGGCGTTTGTGTGCTTACTGTAGTATTTATAATTCTTCTCTGTGGTTCAAGAACTACATGACTTGGAACATTTATATAATGTAATTAAAAAGGAAGTTCTGTATTCATCACACGTTGAAAAAGCATCAGATAAATTGAAACTATTCTTGTGCCATTTGTATCATAACAGTCGTCTCCGTAACTTGGGGGAGAAAGGGGAAATGCGAATATATAAAGGAAAATGACTGTTTTTTTTTCTACGTAAGGAAGAGTTTGTTCTAGTTTCTATTTATACATTGATTGATCGATTGATTATATATGTATCCTAAGCATGTACATGTGTACTTGTGTATGTATATATTTATATTGAAACTTGTTGGGTCGCAGGTCCTCTTGTATATGTATATATATATATACAAGTACAGATATATGTGTGTGTGACATATGTATATATTATATAAATATTGTGCATTTATTGGAATTATTTTTTCCTTCATCTCCAATTTGTGTAGTCCTCCATTGTAAATGTGTTTTACAAAAGAAAAAAGAATTAATAATACAAATTTATAAAACCACCCATAATGAAAACAAAGATTTTCTTTTAAATTATTGTGGATTACTACAATCTACTCTGTCCAATTTTTGCGGTGAATTTTCTTGTTTTTTTTTTTTTTTTCTTATCATGTGTTGTCTTCTTAGAAGAATGTTGATTTTTTTTATTATTTTTTTTTTTTCCAATGATGTAATGAATTAAGAAGCCATAATTTTTAATTTTGTGGTTATTAGTAATTTTTTTTTTCCATCCTTCCATTCTTGTACACAACATAGTTTTCTTTAATAAGCTGATTCTGAATGTGATGTGGAACAAAAGGTATTTTTTCCACCCTTTTTTGTTTCTGTGCAATTAGGCTGTGATATGAACTGCCATTCCACACACTTCATTTACATACACAAACAACTGCTCACATTTTTTAATGATTTTTTGTTTTATTGTGTGTAATAGTTTTTTTTTTATTTTGTTTTTTGTTTTGTTTAATTTTTGGTGTCTAATTTTTGTTATTATATTTATGAATGCTTATTTCCCCTTTATATTGTTTGATGATCTAAAGCGTGTGAATGTGTAAGGGTGTTGAAATGTAGTTAAGTACAAACTATAATTGAGGTTGAGCATGTAGATTTTTTCAACTTAGTCCAGCGAGGACACTGTAGATTTTTTGTTGCATTGTACATATGTTAAAAATGGACTTAGTTTTTTTAATTTTAGTTTTTGATGTGAAGAAAAAACAAAAACAAACTTATTTGCCAATTATGTGTATCTGCATGTGTACATGATTTTTTTTTGTGTGTAAAACATACTTTTTTTGCTTTATATATATATAAATATAAATATTAAAAAAAAAAGATAGTGCAATGTTAAAGTGTTGATGTTATTTCCGATAAGTGGAATGGCAGATCAGGTGTATTATTTTTTAAAAATAATCAAAGCGATCTATTGAATAGATGTTTTGTTGTTCTGAGTTCCTGACTAGAAAACTTTTTGTTATATATATATTTTTTTTTTGTCTTTTTTTTTTTTTTTAGTATCAGGTTTTATATATTTTTTCCAAGCTCTTGATAAGTTCAAATGTTCCTTTGCATCAAGTAGTTTAGATTTTTTATCAGAGTAGAAGTTAAGGAAAACGAAAGCGGAAATATCGGTATTTCTTAAGTTTTTCTCAACTGCCTCACAAATACTTCGTCACAATTAGTTACAACCACACAGATATTCTGTTGTGTAGATTGTAACATTTTTTTATCAAATGTTATCAAAGCTTGTCAGTGTTTTTTGTTTTTGTTTTTTATTTTTTTCTTTTTGCAGCATGGGGTCCCCCAAGTTCATAGGGTTTTCAACTTAGTTGTAAGATAAGAATCATGTAAATAATTATTAAAACAACCAACTTAAAAAAAAAAAAAGAAAAAATCAATAAAAAACAAACGTCTCTCTTGCAATCTAGCAGTGCTTCTCTCTTTATGAAAATGAACAATAATTGCAGTCTTTAATTATTTTAGGAAGATTTGCAGATTGAATTTTGAATTGGGATGAATAGAGGAAAATTGAAGTGAGTGCATGCTGGTAAAACTAGTTCCATGTATTTATCTTTACTCATAAAAAAAAAATCATATTTAAGGTACATAATGGATGTACAAGAGTCACTTCATCTAAAACATAATTTATGTACAAAAATGATGCTAATTGATTTTACTGTCTGGAAATAAAATTCATATATGTTAAACAAATAAAAATAAATTATTCATTTACCATTTATAGATTTTTTTTTAATTTTTTTTTTGTTGTTGTTTTTTTATTTGTATTTTCCATGTTGTTAGATTTAATAATAAAAAAGAAAGAAACATAAGAATGCATGATGTACGTTTTTATTATCCTGTTTCAGGTTTTATTCACCTTCTTAAGAAGTTAAAGGTAATTTTCTTTTACATTCTGTTTGATCCTTTAAAAACATCTGTCATTCATTTGTCAGTGGAGTTTATTATACAGTAATATATTTCTTGGATTTCGTTGGGCCATTTTTTGCCTTCAATACTTCGGCGATTCTTATTGGCATTGAATCCACAAGATGTTGAAAGGTGATGCGAGAAATCTGACACCATGCTAGATGAATAGCACTATCTATTGGCATTTATTGATGTAGAGATTTGGTGGTTGTGGAACCAGCTGCCTGATGGCTTTTTCAACTTCGTCCCTCATGTTCTTGAAACCACTCCTGCACAGTACGAGCACTGTGGCATGACACATTAACATGGATGGATGAACTTGGAAGAAGCCATCTCCGTTGGGATATGCCATCAACATGATAGGATGAACTTAATCAGCATCGAATAAAGGGCCCAAATCATGCCATGAAAAAATGCCACAAACCATAACATTGCCTCCACCAGCTTGAAAGGTTGTACCCATGCATGTGTAACCATCCATGTTTTCATGCTGTTTCCACCAAATTCTCACTCTGCCATCTGCTTGATGCAACTGGGAAAGTGATTCATCGGACTGCATGACTTTTTTTCCAATGCTCGACTCTCCAATCCTTGTGTTCCTCTGCGAATTGGAGAAGTTTTATCTTGTTAGCTGCAGACTGCAAAGGTGTTTGAACAGGTCTTTGGCTTCCATATCCCGTTTGATGTAGTGTACGGCAAACAGTGCGTTCAGGGATCATTTGAGAGGATCCCTGATTAAGATCTACAGTAATTTGATGTACTGTTTCCCTTCTGTTATCTTGTACCAGTCTTGCCACTCTTCGTTCTGCCTGAACGCTGACTAGTCGCTGACGGACACAACTCGCACTTTCTGGCTGATAGTCCAACCTTGCACTTTTGCTGATACTCGCTCCATGGCTCCGTGCGCCAACAATCATCCCACGTTCTAAGGCTGTTAAATCGCGTTGTTTACCCATATCCAGAAACAAATCACTTCTACTGTCGTGGTAAACAACCTGCTTCCATATTTATCATGATCTAGCCCTCTGGCAACTTTAGCGCGAATTTGCCTACAAACGTCAGGTGTTCATAATAATCTGGTCATTCAGTGTATTAGGGATTTTCAAAACTCCAAAGCATTGTTTTTTGAATATCTGTTAAGGAAATTATTCAGTATAGAACTACATCATTCTGTCATTTGTCATTGGGCTTCTCATTGGTTGACTCGTGCAAATCAAAGGAAAAATTCACTGGACGCATGCCTTGCCTTATTTAGGAAATCGAATAAGCCAGGTGTGGGAGGCGATTTAACAGCGATGATGATCACTTATGATGATGATGAAACATTTCTGCTTTAAGGAGTGGTTTTTCGAGTAGACGACGGGCTCTACATTTACAGCATTCACGGGTGAAATGTCTATGGCAGAAGCATGCGACTTTGCAGAGAATCTGTGTGGAAAGGGATTGGTGACCCCACCAAATTCGGTTGCTGTACAATCATCCCTTCTATGCAATTGTATGAACTTTATGACCGCCTCTCGTATCTAAGAATTTGTGTAGCTTGCGGTGAATACACAGTCTTTCCCTCCATCTTTTTCACTGTATTTACACACGATAGCTTTCCTCACAGAGCTGATCTGTTTTAGTTTCCATATTTTAGTTTTATAGCAATATTCATGTTTTTTTTTGCTCCCTGAATATTTAATTTCTTGGCTATTCAGCGGGAGACCTTTGACCCCTCGTTAGGGTGTTTTTCCCTTTGCTGAATAGCCCTTCACTGCTGTGTGTTTATGGCTTATTTCTGCTCTTGGACAGAGAAGTCAGCTTAATTAGCACCTTACTCTTATTTTCTTCGTTTGTGCAAGTGACCTTTTTTGGATCAGATGACTCTTGATTCGACAGGTTTGGCTGACAATTGATTAGCCGATCGACTTGTGACTTGTGTCGGCCAAAGTAGAGCTTGGATATGGTACTTAAAAGACATTGAGAAATATCCAAAGAAAAATTGCAGAAACTGAGATTATATTATTTCGTAAGGGATGTACTGCTACTCTGCTTACATGTACAAAGCATTGGGGCCTTCTCCTTTTACCCTGTTGGATCTTATATTAAGACCTGTTTGTATACTAAAAATCGTGCAAATCGATTGGTACCACGTCGTAAGGTCTCCTTGTTGGGCTTTCGTTGTATAATGACTGCAGGATGCATATAAACAAAATTCATTACAATGACTGGGTGGGGGGATCCAATCTATCAAAACAGATAAAATGAGAAGAATTGTGCAAAAATTTTGAGTCGGAGCCTTCTCTGAAAGTACTGGTAACAAAACCAGCACCGGTATAGTGTGTAGCCATTAACAAGACATTGATCACCTCAGCAAATACTGGTTGCCAATTGGCATATTTTAATTAGAACCATTCCTAAATTGGGAGTAATGGTAACAAGTTCTATGGAGATCTGATTCGAGATTTGCATATATCATTCTGAAGGCCTGGGAAACAATTGGTAGAGTATGGGGTTGATGTTTCATTAGTTATTGTTAACGAACTCCGAATGCTTGCATTTTCCAAAGATTTTGATAATATATGTGCTTCTATTCAAAAGCAGTAGTATGGAAGACGTCCTTAAATATTCTGAATGTTCAGGATATAACAAATTGGATTGACACGATTGGTAAAATTGAATTATCAGCCCAAAATATTTTAAATTTTCATGTGTCACCGATAACACCCAGAAAGTGAAAAACATGTGTCACCTTGTTCATTGGCAGTGAAAAACATTTAGATTGCTTTGCTCATAGCTTAAATTTAATAGTGTCAGATACTGTTAGAAATGTCGAATCCTTTGCACTTATAGTTCATAAAGTTAGAAGTCTTGTAATGTTTTTTTACCAGTTCAATACTGCAGCCGCTGAGCTTGTAAAGCAGCAAAAAGAAATATCACCTAAATGTTCAAAAGGTACGCTGCAAATGAACTTTGATGATTAAAACTTGTACAGTTAGTAGCTACAAGACTGAATTCTATTCATTTTGTAGAGGTGAGAAAGCTGTTACTTTATCTCTGCAAAATTTTTACAAAGCATCTGAGATGCTGTCAGTTAATGAAGTGCTTGTCATTCAAGAAAGGTTGTTAATTTTGAAGCCAATTAATTACCAAAGAAATTTGTAGTGAAAATTTTGCTACGATTTGCAAGCTGATACCTCTTTTAAGATTGGTTGCTAATCAGCTTGAGAGAGTTAACCCTGAAACCGAGAATTGAAAGCATCTTTCTTATAAAGTCTGCATTTCGATAAATGGACACTAGATTTAGCACTTTTGAATCAACAATCTGTATTGTGTTGTGACTGTTCTGATCCTAGATTCAAGAAGGTTGACTTCAAAAGTACTCGATGCTGCAACAATGCAATTATAAAAATCATTTAAGAACTGTCTGCTCACAAATTACTTTTTTCTTGTTCTCAGAAAATTCTAATGGTGCCAATAATGATGATAGTCCATATATAGTCTGGAAGAAATGTTACTATTTTACCATCTAGTGAAACATTTCATCCTCAAGGGACGCAAGCAGAACTACATCCAGATTTAAAATCGTATATATCATTCCCCGCTGAATTGCATCTGAATTCTCTGCTTTGAAAGTAATCGTTCAGCTGTTAAATGTTTATCCTCTGTGCCAGCTGAACGATTACTTTCAAAAGTTGCACTGTTTATTAACCTCTCCGTTTATTCAAAAGCATGCTGTTTATTAACCCTCTCTACTGCCCATTGGGAGTTCGAAGTTACATACTCATGGAATAACCATTGAGTAGTTTTAAACCATTGTAGATCAGTGTAACTTCGAAATTACAGTCTTTTTGCCTCTTCTGATAACGTAAGATTCATCAGAATTTCTTATTTCACTCACTTGAGGCAAACCAACGAAAGAAAAACTGGGCGTGTCTAATTAAATTTCCGTTCAGTTCAGTTCAGTTTTCAGCCCGCATCTCCCAACAGAAAGAAGACAATCTGCTTTATCAACTACAAGCACTGATTAGTTTTTTTGTGATAAGGGCGGGTATCTTCAGCATTAAGTCCGAGTCTCTGATGAAGTCCATTAATGCACGTTTAACAATTTATATTGGAAATTTAATTGGACGCGCCCAGTTTTTTTTTTTTTTTTTTTTTTCGTTGGACAGAGTATCATACCTTGAGAGAGGAAGCTTCGGCACGGAAATGTCATACCAAGAGCCCATAAGGGCATTGTTATTCGTATTTCTACCAATAATAACAACGCCACCTAAAAAACAAAGCTTGCTGACTGAAATTTAATACATTGTTACATCATTATCAAAGGGCTTCTTATCATCACCTTCTAAACTACTGTTTATTATTGGTGGAAATACGATTAACAAATGCCCAATATAGGTGGAAACCCCTAATTGTTGGTAGATATCCAATAATAAGCCCTAAATCCCGCCCTCTGATGATGATGTAACAATGTATGACAGTACTGATGTATGATGTTTCAGTGAACAGGCTTTGTCTTTAGGTGGCATTGATAATAAGCCTCTAGGAGGTATTGCTTGAGGTCAGTAAAAGTTTCATATCAACCACATGTTGTATCGCGCCAAATAATTGGTTTGAATCTATATTTTCGCGGTTTTTTTAATGGTTATTTTTGAATATAAAAATGCCTGGAAGCAAATTAAATACTAATTGATATTACATCAGAAAATTTTGAAATTAACCATAATTCATCGTTTTATATGTTCGTGATTTTCCTGCTACAATAGACAGAAATGCTACCTGCCAAATTCTATGGAAAAAGAAGGAATCCGACATTCAAATTATAACTATTTCTGGATATGATTCAGATGGTTCTGAATTAATTTCAGAAAGTTAAAGAATTTTTTTTTTTATAATAACATAGTTTTGAATAGAATTCATAACTATAAATGGATGAATGGCTGAAAACTTTTAACTTTGAGTTGTATTTCAGTAAGAACTTTCTAGGAACTCTCCTGTAGAACTGAATAAACCATGATTTGCACCTTCTCGAATGTTAAGCGTCAAATTACTTAAGTTAATTAGGTTTGGGGTTTAGTTTATAGAAAGTCATCGATGGTAGACATCGATTGCAAAATTTTCACCATCGTAGGGCCCTAGAGCAGAGGTTCCCAACTGGTGTTCTGTCAAAAACTTTTCATTCCGTGTGAAATTCACTAATTTTATACAAAGAAGTATTTCCACACTCATAATTTAAAGTCTTAAGCTAAAATTAATCCAAAATAACATTGCGTTTATTATTTAATATAAATGAATAATGGTTCCAATAATAAGCAACATGTCTAGAAGGGTTCCGCGTTAAAATAAAGTTGGGGAACCTCTGCTTCCGAGTATAATCGGAGTTTGTCGATAGATGGCAAAATCATTTCACGCCTCAGCCTTCCACTTCCGGTTTCGCTTTCAGTTTATTTCCGGACTCTGTGAAGGAAAGGTCGGCTATAGGAAAGTAAGTAATAGATTTATAGCATAAATTACAGGAGTTCATATGATTCTTAAGTTAAGTAATTATCGCCGTTTGTTCTAACTGTGTTTATTTCACAATAGAGGTCAACGCTTAATGGAAAGTTTAGCAGATTTAACTTTAAAGTATGCATCTGCTCTAATGGCACAAATGAGTGAGCTCTATGGTGAGTTTCATAATAATGATACAAATTGTTCGTATAATATAATTATATCTTATCAGCTTCCAAGCTTCTTGATCTCTTAATCTTAAGAATATTCACTTGGTCAAATAGAAGGGGAAGGGGCAGAGCTTGACCACTGTTGACAACTTGGTAAAGTGGGAGGTAAAACGTAGAAGACATGTAGTCTTTTGGAAAGGGATATTAACAAGTCTTCTTTAACACTTGAAAAATAGAGGGGGTGAGCCAATGACTATGTACTTTATAAAGGGGGGAGGTGTAAAATGGGATCTGGACATTTCCTCCCAAACTGCTCATATTGTTACTTCGAGTATCCTTCATTTTCAGAAAAAAATTTATAGCTCTATAAAAGCATTGCACAAAACTGATCATACCCAAGAAATTAAATTTTTATTAAGTAAAAAATTAAATAATAATACATAAATATTAGAGTGTGGAGTATAATTTCAATTCAATCTAGTCTGATTGCATGTCCTCTACCATTTAAAAATTCTAGCAACGTCTTCTTCTTTTGCACATAGTCTAGGCACAGGGCCTTAATTCGCTTCCGATGCTACTTCGTGGTATGTTTAATTCCTTCTGTGGAGGTTCACCACGAGATTCCTTGACAAGAGAAGTTTCTACCAAACTCTGATCTTCGTGGATACTTTCAATGGCCTTCCAAATGGTTGGATGTACATACCCCACCAAATTGTTGAAAAAAACATTCCAGCTCTCGCATACATTATGGGTGCGATTCCCGTCGTCGAGATTGGCTTGATTGACATTCCATAGCTGCGGTGGAAACAAAGGTGGAATCGAACTACTAATAACCAACGAGGGAATTGTGTTGTCAGGCGAGCTGGAGGCTGGATTCGGTGATATGTGCCTCGCACTTAAGTGCTACTGAAATGATCGAGTAAATCTTGGAGGCCTTCAATATCAGGTATATTTTGTGAAAGATAATAGATTCCATGGTATATGTCTTCTATTGGCAGGAAATATGACCCTGTGCTTAGACTATGTCCAGAATTTTTAAATAGTATAGGACATGCAATCAGACCAGATTGAATTGAATTTATTGTCCTACACTCTAAAATTTAATTTCTTGTATGTGATCAGTTTTATGCAATGCTTTTATAGATTATTAATTATTTTCTAAAAATGAAGGATAACTGAAGTTACAGCATGAGCATTTTGAGAGATATCCACTTTCCCATTAAGGATATGGGGTAAATATCCTACACTTAGATAATGCTATATTTATTACACGTGGTTTACAGGTGATCTCTATGATTAGGAGCATGTTTTTTAAATAAGTACCAAGGAAAAATTTTTTTTAATACCTCGAATTTTATACAGAAGCTTGGACCTTAATCTACTTTTCAAGATAATTTCCACCTTTATTAAGGCACTTAATCTTATCGTACGACCAGCTTCTGAATTCCATGCTCATAGAAATCGACTTCCTGATTTGCTAACCATTCCAGTGTTAGACCCGAGGCAAAAAAAATTCACAAGCAAAAACACGCTACCTATCCCAAAACACAGTGCACATGATATTTCGGACTCAAATTGTTTACTTGAACTTCACTTTCTTGTGTGATGTTGAATACCTCCATTCCATGGGCTGTTGTTTTGATTTCGCTATAATGGAGCAATCCATGTTTCGTCACCAGTGACAATTTGGCTTAAAAACTCCAATATTCACTTTGACAGGGTATCTCTCAAGGAGTGGTATTACTGGTAAAACAATTTATTTCTTGCAGCTCCTTGCTGGAGTGGTTAGCAAATCAAACTGCCCATTTCTAGGAGGATGGAATTCAGAAGCTGGATTATATGCAGTGTTGCCAACTCTGTCACTTCTCTGACCACTAAATTCAGCGAAAAATCCGCCCGAATCCTGCTATATTTGTTTTAAATATAATAAAATAAACTTAGCTTATCTTAGAATTTCTAATCTCCTTTTTAATATGGCTTGCTAAACGTGTGCCCCTTTGAGAGGAATAAATCTACAAATGATTAAAAACAAAATTTACTTTCACTTTTCATGAATATAAAAAAAATGTCTAATATAGATCTTTTCAGAATCAAAATCACATGAAACTTTTTCAAATGTAACCATACATTTAATACATGTTTATTTATTTTAAAATTTTGTTTGACACCTCGAAAGTTTCGCAAGTTTTATTTATTCAGTTCAACATTTCTCTTACAACAAACACAGAAGTCAACATTGATAATTGTAATCTGTTCCTTGACTTTGATTCTATAACGTTCATGTGAAACAATCTTTCTACATATTTGTTAGAATAAGGCTAAATGAGAACAGATAATGCCATGTATGCCAAATTTGTGAAAGGATTTTCATGGACAGCACCTTTGGACACAGTTTTTATAAACTTCAGTCCAAAACATTATAGCTGTGACTTCTCTGTATTGCAGTCTTAGCTAAACTTTCACACATCATTGCGACTGTTCAGCCAATCACATAGCAATATAGCTATGAGAGCCACCTTCACCACATGCTTTTCTTGAAGACATGAACAAAAAGAAAACAAAAAGCTAAAAGAGAATATTAAAAAAAAATAAATTTATATTTATCTGATTTCCGCTAGAAAAACTGCTAAACGGAATTGAAGAAATTTTTCCTGCTAGGTGTAAACGAATTCTGCCAGTTCTAGCGTAAATTCCGCTGAGTTGGCAACACTGATCATATGATATGATATGTACCTTAATATAGGTGGAAATTATGTTAAAAATAGATTAAGGTCCAGGCTTTCATATAAAAATTAAGGTGTTAAAAAGAATTACTTAAAAAACACCCTTCGTATCAATCTTCCCGATGAACATGAATTTTTTTTCCCTGAACTTTTCATAAAAGCATAGAAATCATGAAGTAGATAATAAACTTTTAATTTACCAATAAGTTATTGCTACTAGTTATACACATGCAATCTGTACTATTACACTGTAACCATTACTATAAAAATTGCTGTTTCCACAACCACCATTCAGATTAAATATGCATTATACCATGTAGGTTATTAAAGTATCAGTAAGAATTAAAAAAGACATCTGGTATTCCAAACACAGCAAAGGTAGCTGAATACTACTCTTTTTGTAATAACTGTCTATGTTGGACTACTAACGAAAAGTGTCCAACTTAGTAAATCTTGATCAAATTAAAGTTAAAAATTTGCCTCCCTGGAACTGTATTACGTGTTCCTTATGACCTAGAACATTTAAGCATAACAAAAATAAAAACTCGAAATGCAATTCGAAAATGAAAATCCAAAAGTTTTTATTCAACATACTGTAATATGCAATATTTGCTATAATTAAGATTGCAACTCAACATTGTTCTGAAAAGGAACTGCAAACACCGATACGAATCAGAATTCACACAATGTATTCAGTAATTAACCTTAGAAATAAGAATAAATAAAATAAAACTGAATATAATTAATTATCCTGGAGCACTTCTTATGTACAAAGATAGAACCCCCCTCACCG
>JAHWFO010011683.1:768383-810582 GCA_023313115.1 Rhysida immarginata | reverse complement strand
TTATCCTGGAGCACTTCTTATGTACAAAGATAGAACCCCCCTCACCGTTTGGTCAGGGAAAAGGGAATTTTTATGTGTTAACCTGGCATTTTTAATTTATTGTGAGAGCAGGTTAGGTTAGAAGCTCCATTATGTTAACAATTTCTTAATGAGTTAATATAAATGTTTTTATTGTTGTAGGAAAAGTATTCACTTGCATGAATTGTTTGGATATTCTTTTCAACGGAGATAGCTTTATGCTGGAATACTGTGTTTATGCTGGAATCCTGTTTTGTTCCTAAGGTAAGTTAATTTTATGTATATAAATACATCTATTCATGATTTTTTTATATGATTTGCTGTGTATGTAAACATAATACAATTGGGGTATCGAAAAGTTTTAATTATCACCATGAAATGAATGAGACGTTAAATATACTTTGAATTGTGATCCTTAAGACTTCTCTATGTAGTATTGTCTAGAGTTGCATATTTTTCTCTGCCATTTTTGATCTTCCATGGGCCGTTTTTGTAAAAGTCTGCAGATTTTGTTGAAAACCATTGTTCCACATTTATCTATGTCGTCAAATTGGCGACCCAGGCATGGATTTTTTCAATTTACAGAAATAAGAAAAAGCTACTTGGAGCAAGATCGGGAGAATAGAGTAGATGCTTAAAGATTTTATAGCCAGATTGCCTTCCTTTCTCAACCACAACTTGGGATGAGTGAGCTTATGCAATAACAGTAGGAGATGAATGCCTTTGGTAAAAATAGTGTGGCATTTCTTTTTCACAGCATCTCGCAATTTGTTCAGAAATGTGAACTGCATACTGTGTCTGTTATGATGACTCTAAGGCAGCCCCAAAAACTGAGAGCTTCTAGGGGGAGGAAGTTATCCCTGCAGACTTCTTCACCTTTGCCTTTTTAGGGGGAGGAAAATTGGTGTGCTTCTACTCTTTGCTCATCATTTTGGTCTCTGGATTGTTCTTTGTTCATTGGGGATTGGAAAAAAAAGTCAGCAAACATGGAACATGTACAGACAGCTAAGACGTGCGCAGTTCTTCGTGAATAATTTTCCAAGCACTACCATAACTCAAACCAGTTTCATTTGTGAACATCTGGTTGTCACTCTTCCAGCATAAAATATTACACTTTATTGATTGTGGTTGCATGGGTTGTGAATGATGCTCTTCCACTTATTGGTTCATTTGTGAGGGACATGCGACCATTTCAGAAATTCCTTTCCCGCTTCACAACAGTATTTTACCCATTATCACAACCACCCATCATTTCATCATGTATTTGGTGAATACTGTTTTCTTTCAAATGCAAGAACTTTTTCACATTCCTAGCCTCCATTATCTGCATCTTACACTTTATTGCTATCTTGAACCTTTAAAAATACACAAAGAAACTTGATTTCACTGGCACAATTTTATCCAAATAGCTCAATAACTTCCAGATGATAATTAAAACTTTACGACACTGCCTCGTACAGTAACAGAACAACTGAAAGGTGATTGCTTGAAACACATTGGTTACTTTACAAGAAAGATCTAATAAAACCATTTCTTTAGCACAATTGTATGACCTAAAGATGATCAAATGCACTTGGAAGCAGGAGTTATAATATATTTAGAAAGAATAGCATTATTTATTTTTGACTGAAGGTTGTTTATTAGCTTCCAGTTATTAAAATATTTGGGTTTGTGATCCTTTGCTATGAGCTTCTTGGACTTCACCGTTCCACCATGCAGTCCTTTTCTCATCGCCCATGGCCTCTTACCTCCAAATTAGATTGCATCTTACCTCCAAAGTCGCTAGCCAGAACTCTCACGGGGTGCCCTGGGGTGATTCTGCGCATAATAAAATTCCAAACCAAAACTAAAACAGAAGGTTGATTTGTCCGTAAGAAAATAATTCATAATGTGAAATTTTTACGAGAAAATTCATGACCCCACCATCTGTTGTGCTCTATTGGATGTCCATGTTGTCGGATATTCCTTCTGCATCAAAGTTTCCAAGAGTGCTAAGGCTGGGTCTTGTCATTCTGGAAACCAGTGAGTCATGGGTTCAAATCCTGCTGAAGGAATGGATGTTTGCTTTGACCCTATACTAACAAGCAAAGCCTTGGTAGGCTAATCACAGTTTAGGCTAACTTTCAAATAGATCCAGTGATTATTTAGGATCCTCAACTACTAAAAATTGCTTAGATTTTTCATCTTACCAATCCATGTTGCACCACTCCTTAAATTTTCGAATCGCTGCTTACATCATTCCATTTCCATTGCCAGGGCCATCCACAGTGCTATATTTACAAAATGCCAGCTTCTACTAATTTCTTTCCTAATGATATCATAGGTAATAGTGTTCATTTGGTGAAGGACGAGAGGTGGTGAAAAATGCAGTGCATGTATATGTTTGCCTGACTGCAGTCACACCAGTGAACATCGCACGCATTGAGCAAGTCATTCTTGATAAAGATTTCACAAGTAACACCCAGTATTACTGCAGATTTTTTTCAGGGTCCCATATGCAATGCCATTCACAAGAAAAAACAGGGATGTTGCCCAAAATGTCATTCTCCTCCATGACACAGCGAATTTGACAGCAGTAACTCTTGCCAAAATATGCAAGTGTAGATTGTGGGATATCTCAAGGCTTGATGTCACAAGCTTCAATCTATGTATTGTGACATTCATCTGCATGCTCCAATCCCTTGTGAAGATTTATATTTTTTATTATTCAGAAATCTGAATATCTCTAATTTTGACTAATGGTTGTTGCACCCTGTCCAGTTTCTGCTGCAATATAATAAAGATACTTGAGAAAATTTATTTGATGAAATTGTTATCGGTAGCATCTTACAGCATTTTCCACTTCTTAAGCATTGTTCTTACACAAATAAGAGCACAGTCAACCAGTTTTCATGGTCTTGAGAAACTCACAGTTAGAATATCTGCCCAACACTTTATCACACCCATAAGTCATTGACTGGAAACTGCAAAAATTTCTCTTAGCATACATGGAAATGTTCATGGTGTTGCATTCTCTATGTGGATTAATATACGTATATATTCAAAGTCAATTCTATGGGAATGTTGATAAGAGGGTTGCTTTTATTTTATTTTTCTGTTTTCAATTTATTGATCGCTTCACATTTGTGGATGATGTATTGGATTATGCTACACTGGTACGTTTCATGCACTACTTTATCTTTGCCTACTTGACTGAGTGTCCATAGTAGCTTGAAATACTGGAACATGGGAGTTGGTGGCTATGAGAGAACGTTGCTTATTTTTTGAACGGAATCACTCCCACGAGTGCTGACCTTCTAACTCGAGAGAGATTGAGCTGCTATAATCGATCTTATTAATTAGAACCGTAGTAAACATCACAGAGGATAATCCTGCAGAAATGCTGAATGCAGCTTGTTTGACACTTGCTTTCATGCTGCATTCAAAGTCCATGAAGTTTGGGATATGGGTTGGCTGAATAAATATCTTATACTCCTGCCACAAGATTGCCAATCATGTGTCTCCTATTCTGAACTGTTCCATCTATTACAAGGGTTTTGCCTCATAAAGTGCCCCTCAGTGTATATGATTACAAAGAGTTTTGAAGAGACTAATTAACGTATGAAACATTTTGAATAAATAGATAGTACTTATTATTTATTATTTCTTGTATATACAGTCAACAGTTTAAGAAACTTCAGTTCAGCGAATTTTTTTCCTTGACCCTGGTCACAGCCTTCTATTTTAATATAAATTGACTTCCTGCTAACATTGGCTGTACCTCACTTTAATGAATTTGTCGAAGCATTAGGCTTATGCCAACATCCATAGTAATGTTTTAAAATGAGATATGGTATAACTTCCTAACCAATCAGTTTTAATATATGTGATAAATAGAAAATGATGACCATGAATAAACACAAAATTGATGAACATGGCCCTCGAGTAATTAGTAGATGGATTTTTTTTTTAATTATTTACTTACCTTATAACTGAATAATATTTTATGTGTAAACAGTTTTAATCTCTTTTCTGATGTACTTTTAGGCCTCTTATACACTGGCGACTGGCTACTGGCTACTGCTAGCAACCAGTTGCCAGTGCTAAGATGCCTTGTTGTTTATACTACCTTGGATTTGATTTCTGTACTTATTATACCAGGGTCGATAGAAATGTAATGCCTCCATAGCTATAACTTTTTTATTTGGTAACCGATTTTCAAAATTCTTTTTGTGCCTAATGCTTACATTTTTCTTCTTTGTAATGCACTATTAACTTTGTGATATAGTCTCCATCTCTTTCCACACACAGGTACCAATGCATGACTAGTCGGGTGAACCTGTCTATTTTTTGTGCTTTTTTCACCGACTTTTCAGCTTGCGACTTTCACCGCTTCCCAAATAAGAAAGAGCATCTTAAGGGACATGAGTTTCATTCTGATGATGAGGTGAAATTCAATCCTGGTATCGACAATAACCCTCGACACGATGAATTCTTCTCCGACGGATTCATCCGACTAGTCACGTTTTTGTGCAAGTGCTTGGAAAGGGATGAGAACTATTTCGAAAAGTGAATAGTGCATTACATAGAGAAATAATGTATTTATCAGGTACAAAAAGAATTTTGAAATCTGTTACCAAATAAAAAAAGTTACAGCCATGGAGGCATTACTTTTCGATCGACCCTCGTATTTTTAAAGAATATCTCAAGATGGGTTCGTTAGGGTTTTATCATATGCCATACCTTAGATGTTAATTTATTGATGAAAAATAGAAAAGAAAATTCCACGGTCTGGATTCAAACCAAGAACCTTCAGCTCATGCCGCTGACATGCTAACCAGTTCACCACCACAGACATGAAAGCATTATGCTATATACATGTCTTTTGGACTTGATTAGAGCAGTTGCCTATAGCCCATCCAGCCTTCCTTTGCATAAAATATGATGCTTTTGAATTGTTGAGCATTATTATAATAAAAATTAAACATTAAATAATAATTGATATGCCCATCACATCTCCAGCAAAATAAGGCTGGATGGACTATAGTCCGCAGGCCCTGACTTTCTTTCCCGAGGCATAATATTCATTAAAGAATATTTCAAGATGGGTCCATGAGGGTTTATCATATTGGTATATCTTATTATCAGATATTAAATTCTTAATGAAAAATAGGAAAGAAAATTACATTGCCTGGATTCGAACCAGGAACCTTCAGCTCATGCCACTGACATGCTAACCACAGACATGAAAGCGTTACACTATTCTATTATTCATTAATAATTTATTATACTTTGATACTTGGTTATTGCATTTGCCTAGATCACTGTTTGTTTGATACTTACGATTAATATTAGAACATTAAATGCTTTGAAATGCATTAACAAGATGTGTTCTTTTTTGTGCTGTTGGAAATTTGTTTTTTTTTTTTTCTGGAAATTTCCTTTAACAAAATTTCTGTTTAACAGATTTTTTTTTCCATCAGTCCCTAAGAATTCATTAAACTGAGGTTCAACTGTATTAGATTTGCCAGTAATGTAATGTTTGATAACTTTATAATTACTAAAATAGCTAAAAAAAAATTCAGATTGTAGACCACTCCTATTATAATGACCTTTTATAACTATTTAGGCCACAAAATTTGTGCTTTCCTTGCTTCTTGCCATGACACTGCTGTACTATCTATGTTAAGAGATATTTTTAAGCAACTTAAACACTAGAGACACCACTTACATAAATTTTTTGGTATTTTTAAAGATTTTTCAAAATGGCATTAAAATTTTGATCGTTCATTTTACGAGGGGAAGTCAGTAAGTAAGTTACAAGTAGTGATTTAAAAAATACTAATTGGGATAAAAATCTGAAACACAGTTAGATTTGCACGTTATTATCTTATTTCTCAACATAATTTCTGATGATGTTGATGCATTTATCCTTCGATACCTTCTCATTAGAAAACTGAGCTTTGCTGCCTGAGCCAGTTTTGCACTTCAATTTCAACCTCCTCGCAAGTTCTAGCTTTGTTTCAGATTCTTATCACAATAATATTTTTTAAATTACCATTTGTAACGTCCATAATGACATCCCCTCGTATATTCAGTTATCTTTATCAGAATATTGAATGGTACAGAAAAACTTTGTTAGTATATTTTGAAATAATAGTAAGTACCTCAAATGAAAAGAGCATTCAATCTACATAAATGTTTGCTATTTTGACAGGATCATTGAAACTGATAAGATAGAAGCAGAAGGAATGAAGAAAGTGGACGTGATGTGAATGTTAACTGTGACAAGTCAGCAGCATAAGTCAATGTATAAGAAAAAAAAGAACAGAATTCTGTAACCTCTTTTCAGATTTATTTATTTTTTCTCTGTAGTATCAAAGGAGTGGATTTAAAATTAAAATAATAAAATATAATTGGGATATGGGAGGGAGGGTCATTGGGGAAAGTTGGGGTTGTTCAAGGTAGTTCTTTGAAGTTCAAGCACACGATCATAGTTATAGATTCTTTATACTGAAATGACAAAGATTATTTTAACATTTATATATATATATTGTTTCTCTGGATTCTGTGGATGTAATTTTTAATCAAAAAAGAAAAATTATCTGTAATTGTTAAAGAATAATGAAAACATGTATTTGGAATTAATGAAGAGGAATATAAATTAAATATATTATGAACCCCAGATTGACTGTTGATTTTACTTGGCATTTTCTATCGTCTTGTTTTTCTCATTTCAGATAGTTTCAACTTGAAGACGATTAAGTGAGACGAATCTTATGTGCTTTGAAGTCTACAAATCAAGTGCTCCTCTGTGCCCTAGTAAGAACATCATATGCCATGTGCATTTTTTTTGTGCAGAGTACATTAAGCTACTCTATCCTCTTGTATGTACATCAATTTTGAGCCCATTAAATGCCTTTGGTGTTAAATGTAATTCCTTTGTTGGTTGTTCTTGCTTGATTTGGATATGGAAGCAATGACGAAAAAAAAAAAAATTCTAAGTCCAAAAATGACTTTTGACCTTCATGAAGGTTGTGAAAATATTATTCTAAGTCCGAGAATGACCTTTGACCCCTGGAAAATAACCTATCTCGAAAAGCACACCACTCGACGTTTTCAAAGCAATTGTCTCTGCTTAATCGTCTTTTAAAAGTAAGTTTTATATTTTTTTAAAGTTAATATTGCCAAGTAAATCACTTTCATCTGGGGGCAAACTTTAATCATCGGGCCATCTCTCAGTAATTTTACTGGGGGAGATCACTCCGCGACTCGCCAAAATCTCTCAGTTTACGGTAGGCACTAAAAAATCGATTTTGGACTTAAGGCAGTTTTTTAACCAATTTTTGGTCCATTTTTAATGTTTTTTTGATAAAAATTGTAAAAAAATTCAAAAAAAATTGATAAAATTTGTAGATAATTTTTAAATTTTAAGGAAAACTTGAAAAAAAAAATAAAGATAAATAATACAAATGAAATTATTGAATTTTTGTTTTTTATTAAGAAACCAGAAAAAATAAACTTAAATACAACGAAAAATAAGTCCCAACTTAATGTACCACACTAAAGTTGGGACTGCTAACAAATACAAACAAATCAGAAAAAATAACAATCAAAATGAATGAGCAGTCTTACAAAAGATCTTCCGTAACAATCGAAACAAAGTAGAACAAGTAAATGGAAATTCTTACAAAATTTCTTCTACAAATGAACACAAGTAGACACCATTAAGTCTCTGAAGAATAAGTTCATGAAAATCACTGAAGTTCACTATACTCGTCCATTAACAGCAACAGGCACAGTCGAATTGTCTCTTCCGTTGAATTCTATCTTCCAACAGCTTCACTGTCCAGAGCACAAGAAACGATATTGAAGACTGGAAATCCTATGAAAGCAGGGCAATGGCATAGCTCTTCAAGTCAATACGCAATGCAGTAATAAAGCCATGGAAACAAAAGCAATTCTCAGACCTAAGTCGCTCCATGTTGTATCCGATGCCGTTACAAGCCACAAACACAATAAGCAATTAATTGATACTTGGGGGAAAATGCAAAGCCTCATCTGAAAAGAAAAAGAAAACGCTGACAATGAAAGTGAATTTAAAAATGTCGGAAAAGTAAAACTTCAACTTACCTGTTCATGCAGGACGATAGTAAAAACCAATTAAATTCAATGAGCAGTCATTAAATGCAAATATTATCCGAAAACAGGAATAATAGCAATAATATATCACAATAAAAACGAAAATTCCGTAAAAGGCGACAATATTCAATAGGGAAAATACCGTTGCGAATAATTCTTAAGCCTGAAAGTAAAAATTCAAAAAAGAAGACGCATGACAATTCAAGTGAAACGAGCACTGCAGAGGTTATTAATGACCAAATGAAATTGTAATAAGCACAAATAAATAATTCTTACCCGTTAAATCACAATTACGCAATTATAAAAACGTTAAAAAGCTCAGTAAAAGTAGCAGCAAACATATCATGCAAATTCAAGCTAAAATAAAGAGCATTAACAAATAATGTCGGGGAAAAACTTACTACGCAATTATTTTTTCCCAAGAGATAATTCTTTTAGCGTCGACGTTACCAATAAGCAATTCCAGCATTTCAAATCCATTCCTTCTTTACAGTTTTCCAAATAAACAGATATTAAACGAATTATTGCGCTTCAGAAAAATCCTTCAAAACTCCACGTTGTTCATCGTGATGGAAACGGGGGCAACTCATGGACAGGAAACAGCTGATTGATTTGGGCGCACGATTTGCATCAGCCGCATTTGATTGGCTGATTCGGCCGTTGCGCCGTTACTGCATTTCGATAAAAAAATAAAGAAAATCAAAACAAATGAAAGTATCAACTCATTAAAAAAAATTAAATATGCATTTAGTATTAATAAAAACAAATTTCTCTAATTGTTAAAATACTTTTCTACATTATGCCCAATCAAAGTGAATTTCTGTCGCCACGGCAACGAGAATCTAATGATCAAAGATGGAGGGAGATGATGATGGTTTCGTGTTATTGCTGAAAAGAGAAACCAAGAGAATTTCATAAAAAAAGAGGTAAATATAGAAAACAAACGCATAAAGAAATACCAGAATCTCATGTAAAAATACCATTAAAGCGACTAAAGCGATGATGTTAAAAATTCTTGTGGAAAAGGGTTTTTAATTTCGTAAAGGCTTAAAATTGTAAACATTTAAGAAAGACTCGAAATCAAAATGAAGCTCTTTTTTCCTAAGCTTATTTTTTTTAAGGAAAAAAAAAAAGAAGCGAATTTTAACAATGGGTTACGTTTCAATGCGGAGGCCTTCTCTCTCCGTGTCACGACTTCGATCGGACTTTTTAAAACTCGTAACACGATTACGGTTTTATTTATACACAAAATTTAACGAATTGGATTGTTTATTTATTTATTTTCTTCATGACATGCAATCCTATGGCCCAAAAATTATTAAAACTTATTATTAAATGTGCTCGTAATAAAAGCCAATGAGCAGAGTGAAACATTAGGTCTAAAAAATTACCTTCAAAATTAAAAAAAAAAAAAAAAAAAATTAATAATGAATATACTTCAGTTAACTTCTAATGAAGTCTGTATACAACAATTACGAAAAATTTCAAAAGAAGCGGCCATAGAAGGGAAAAAAAATAGTATACTTAAAAATTAAAAAAATATACAGGGCGAGCCAAAACGGGTGGAGATACAAGAAATCTGTTGCAGGCCAGAGAATAAGTAAGAATAGAGGGTCGACTTAATGTTATAAGAGTATAATGCACTTTGGTGATGCCATCTAGTTTTCAGAGTTGAAAAACTAAATATTAACCACGACCGACTGGATACTAATGACCAGTTGAAAAAATGTTAGTAATTCCCCGAAAGAGGCTGATAGTACTCGGAAAATCAACAATGGTTTTTGTCGGCCTGAAACAACAATGGAAATCGGCTAAATGAACAGGTCGTTAGTATCCAGTAGGTCGTGTATTAACTTAATTGTAAAATTAATTAAAATACTTTATAATAATTGGAAAAAAAAAAAGGAATGAAAGACCATTTTATTTTTATAAACTGCAGAATATTTTTTATAATTTAAAAAACCTATCTACATCAAGTGATTTACATTGATCATTACTCCTATCAATCATGGTTGACAATTGCTCAAATCCAGTAAAAAATTTAAAGTCCAGGCAGGGTCAGTTTTCTGGTTAGTTTTACCCATCACTGGCTTTTCAGTTCCGTAATATTCAGCATTTCTTCAGACATACTTTGACAAGGAATAACATTTAAAGCAAAACAGCGACTATTTGAATGGTGAGTGATGCGCACTACACACTGCGCAGCCATAGAGCATAGAATAAGAAAGAATGCTTACTTTCTCTATGATGCGCAGCACGTATCAGTGGCACATGACTGATTATTTCCAACTCTGAATGTCAGATTGCAGCAGTTCTGTGCATGACAGTTTTTCAAGCAGAGTGGACCTTCTCTGTAACAGTTATAAAGTTACAAATTGCAAGGTGCAAAATTTGAGGTCAAAGGTCAAATTTAACACCAGCATTGTTTAGCCCCTGCCTGCAACTGATTTGTTGTATCTCCACTAGTTTTGAAATTTTAATTAAAGGAAAGATAATATTCTTAACATTTTTAAAAAAATAAATGTAAGGCTCAGAAAAATACATTGTCCCTAATTGATGTATACACTCTTTGAAACGTATCAGCTCAGCAACGAAATGAGATAGAAATACAGTGAAACCTCTATTCTCGACTACCTCTTTAACACGACCCCCTCTGAACTCAACCACTTTTCCTTGGCACGGAATTTATGTCTCATAGGTATAATGCATTTTTTTCCTCTTTAAGCAGACCTCCTCTTTACTCGACCAACGACCACCCATTTCAGGCACCAATCATCAATATTCCCAATTTAAACCAACCAGTAGACATGGCAAAATCGAGTCAAGATTGGTGCCTGAAATGGGTGGTCGTTCTTGGGATTGAAGCATTAATAATGCAACTTCCTGTATCTTAAAAAGTATGCTCATTTTTTTGTGAAGGGGGAGTAGGAAATTGAGCATTGTTCAATCTGTGTCTTTGCTTTGTGGCATTCACTCACTCCCCTGCTTTATCTTACAGTTAGGAAGAGCCCAAAATGTGATTGCAGTTGAGAATGCACGTGTTGGGCTCACTTTCAATTTCACATTTCAATCACATCACATTTCAATTTCTTGCCTCCTATTGTCACCATATCAAAAAGAAAACTTTTTTATCGCTACAAGACCAAGTCAAAACTTGCTGCAATTGTTAGAAGAGGTGGAAAGAGAACATCAAGTTACAGTAAGTAAAAAGTTAAGCAGAAAAAAAACTGCAATGTTGCAGTTTTTCAATAAAGAATAGGGGAAATTTTTGATCCAATAATTGGGTTCAGTTTTATCGCTTTGTAATTATACATGTATTATATATTAGTATTTTGTTTTCACGTATTGTTTATTTTGAATAGCCACATTAATGCATGAAGTTTTGCAAATTTCAAGCAAATTCATTAATAAAACTAAATGATGCAAATCACTAAAATAATAAATGAAACAAAAAAGTAAGCTTTGTATGTCAGATTATATCCTTAAAATGAGAAACAATGAAACTTTATAAATTACGCTTACTCTATATTAAGCCCCTCCCCCCAATTCTTTAAGAAGACCACCTCTCCAGATGACCACTATTACGTGGAACCATTGCTGGTCGGCTTAAAGAGGTTTCACTGTATAATGTTTGTTGTGTATGATCCAGACAGTGCTGGAAAGCATAACAACACGTTCCTTGTTGTTCATTTGTTTATAAACCAAAGTGGCGGTGAGACTCTCATTCAATGAACATAAGTGGATACTGAAGTGTTATTGGAAAGTGGAGAATGTTGTTGAGGTTCAATGACGCTGGAGGGTTGAATTTGATACACCACCGCCAACAAGGGTAACAATAACAAAGCTCAAAGACAAGTTTGAAGCCGAAGGAACGGTGAAAGAAGTGTTGAAAGGTCGGTGTGGAAGAAAGAAGTTCCACTGATAGTAAGAGTGTTGGTGCTGTCATGGAAGTTTTTGCACAATCCTCAAAAGATCAGTGAGGCAATGTTCTCGTGAAATTGGTATCGCCAAATCGATTTGAACATTCCATCAATGATATTCCATTAGCTACAATCCAGTCGGTATGCTGCTCTGTTGGAAGCTTACTGTAGCCGAAGGTGAACATTTTAAACATTATGGGCTTCAGGAAGTTTAAGGAATAAAATACAACAAACCTTATATTTCTATCTCATTTCGTTGCTGAGTTATAACATTTCAAAGAGTTTATACATCAATTTGGGATGCCCTGTATATATCTACATAACAGATACTTTAATGTTTGAGCAAATTTATAATTTCTTTTTGATACTTTCATTAGTGAATTCCACTTTTGTGTCTGTGTTCATCTGCAGTAATTGATTTCTAACACATAGTCATCTATTAGAAAATTGCTTATTCTTGTTTTCTATCTTCTAAGGAAAACTTAACCTCTAAAACATTCTTAAAGGAAATCTGTATATTTGAACTTATCCTATATCTGTTCCATCAACAGTTTTGTTCCAACAGACAAACTTTTTCCATTAATTTCATCTGCAAGCATCAGCAATACAACACCATAACAAAGATAACCACCATAGTATTTGTGAAAAATCTTTTTTGAACTTTTGCAATCTACGGAAGAAATGAAAGCCTTAATTTCATTTTTACAATGTAATCCTTAATTTTTTAGATTTATCAATTGGAAAAAAATCCTAATACTGAAAGAGTAAATTTCTGTATTTATTATGAAAATCAATAAGAATCAATTGAATACTGAATTTCCATCCAAGTATCAATATCCTTACAAAATGATAGCATTTAAGTGCCATATTAATAGAAAGAATAATTACCAACTGGATCATAAGGAAAAGAACGATAATTCACGATACTAACAGTTTATATGCAATAATGAGAAAGAATTTGTTTCAAAGTAAGTTAAAGGTGAATTTTAAAAAACATTCGCATTTTATTAACCAAATTGAAGTATCGAGGTGGAATTTTTTTATTATTTTTTTATTTATTTTAAATAACCTGAACTTAAGAAAAACAAGAAACCTAAAATTTATTTGCAACTTAAATATTTTAAAATTATTAAAAGTTTAATTTTTATGAAATATTAAAAATAAAGTACGATTTTTAATATTTTCCTTAATTTTATTTGAATATTTTAATTGGTCATTTTGATTGAAATCCATGAAATAGTTGCACGTGATTGAAATCCATTGCAATACACATTTACTTGAACAGGTCCTTACAAATGAACATGTAAAAAAAAAAAAAAAAAAAAAAAAAAAAAAAAAAAAAAAAAAAAAATTGTTGTTAAGTCTGATACGTACAAATGAAAGAAAATGAAACATTATCATGTCATATATTCATCATTCAAAGTACAGTAGAAAGAGAAATTTGAAATTTTTTTTTATTAAACTTGTATATGTTGTGTACATCACATCAACTTGTGCTTGCTATACTATAGAAGCAAATTAAGTGTTTTTCATTCATTTAATACACGATCCTGGATTTATTGCTTACCCACATCCAGTTACCTCTGAGGTTTGACTGTATATCAATTACATTAATAAAATCAGAGCAATAGAAATAGTATGACAGACAGAATGCAATTTTTGTTGGTTATAGAAATGCAATGGAAATTCATAAAATGGAAATAAATTGGTTATAGAAATATAATTATAATATTATTTGATAATTTCTAACTTTTTTTTATTTTAATGATACAAAACACAGTATTATTTAAAAGTATATAAATGTTAATAAAATAAAACAACCAAATAAAATATATAACTTGCAAGAGTCTAATTGTCACTTTTGTATAATGGCTTCTCTGATGTCATTTTCACTGATAGTATGCATTGCTAATCCCATATTTTTGCATATATATCCAAACCTTACTAATAAGTTATAATGTTATACATTATAATGGGACTTTAGGTAATATGGTTATCTTTATGAAGAAATTAGATTTTATGATATACACACTCTATGATGTCATACATTTTGTCCTCTTTATACAGGCTTTCTCCTTATACAGGGTGATTATAATTAAAGTTACGATTTCAAAAATCGATACATGTAATTCGAAAACTACTCGTCAGAATGACCTGATATTTTAGCAGAACAATCGTGAGGCAATGGAATTTTGTTTGGTGAAGGGAAAAAAATAGTTCCAAAATCTGCCGATAGATGGTGCTGGCAGGGTAATATCAGGGGAAAAACCAAAAAAGGATTCGTGAAACACAGGAATGTTGTTAGCCAAAAGGAAACAATAGAGTTCAGGGGTTTACGAAAAATTTAGCAAAAAGACAAGAATACGTGTTTACACCGACAACAGTGATAATGCCAAAAAAAGAGTTTCATGGAACAAACATCTTACTGATGATTAAGGCAGAAGTTGTTCGATATGCCCTCTGCCTTGTTCAGCTACTAATTGGAAGCGCGAAATGGCATGCTCCACAACAAATCGGAGGGTATCTGTACTGATGCAATGGATGTGGTGTGTAATGCTTGCCTTCAAGTCGGCTAGATTCTCAATCCGCCCGCTGTAAATAATGTTCTTCAGGTACCACCAAAGCCAGAAATCACACGTGTTTAAGTCGGGGTAACGTGGTGGTACGTTGTTGGAAAATGGTGGCTTATGATCCTAGCATCTCCGTAATTTGCATATCTCCAGACAATGTGAATCCTGCCAGCCAGGCGATTTTTTTTCCCCATTGTAATGTAAAGCCAAATTATTTCTGTGGGATGCATATTGTCAAGTATCATGTTATGTAATCTAGAATAAAAAACGAGTCAGAGAAATGATACGGTAGAATATTTTAATGTGCCTTACGCGTTTCGGTATTTCACCATCATCAGAGGCTAATATTGCTACAAAGAGTGGGCTGTCCGGAGCCGGTTTATATACAGAAAAATATGGTATGGGACAACTCATGATTGGCGGAATTTTTAAATGAAAGGATTGATAAGAACAATTACTGATAAAATTTATACAATTGGCGGATTCAGTGTTGGAGAACAAGACTCAACAACCGATCAATCCTCAACCCAAGAAAGAAGAATGCTGAACAAGACAATTACAAACAGGCAGGTGTATACAACAACCCGCTCCTTCCAAGAAAGATTCAAAGAGCATAGGTGATCATGGATCAAAGGAGACAAGTCCGCCTATGCAGAGCACCTTGATAAGAACAAATACAGAAAGCTAAACATGGAAGAATGCATGGGCATCATTTGCAAAAGTAACAAGACCAAAATCCTACTCCAAAAAGAGATGGAAATAAAGAAACACTGCCAGAACAATCGCTTCTTATTACTCAATAACCAGACTTCATTTGAAAGAGAAGATATCCCCGACACTCATTGAAGCCAACAAGAAGCCCAAGACTGGATGAAGCCAGGAAAGCTCTCTACTAGGTCCGCATTTCTCCGACACTGAATCCGCCAATCGTAAAAATTTTATCAGTAATTGTTCTTATCAATCCTTTCATTTAAAAATTCCGCCAGTCATTTGTCCCATAGCATATTTTTCTGTATATAAACCGGCCCCGGCCAGCCCACTCTTTGTAGCAATATTAGCCTCCGATGATGGTAAAATACCGAAACGCGCACGGCACATTAAAATATTCTACCGTATCATTTCTGACTAATTTTATATTCTAGGCCAAATTATTGTTTGCATAGCCTTATGATCCATTAACCATACTTTTAATGTTTGTTTTGATTGACCTTTGAAATTGTGATGCCCTGTATATGCATAAAGAAAGACACAAAATGTACAAAGAGTATGGATATCAATGAAACTTGTACCATTAGTGAAAGCGACAACAGAAAACCAAGAAGAATACAAAATATTTACAAAAATTGTTTTATAATTTTATCAATTGCATATTATATTAATGTTAAAGGATAATTTTCAAAGCACTATACAGGGAGTTTCTGAATGGTCTCTAAACTTTCAGGATACGTTCCAGAGACCAAAACAGGCAGAAAAACGAAATATGAACCATGGGGCCAAAAATGTTTCTTTCTAGAGTTATAATGATTTGAAGGTTCCTGCAGTAGACAAAATTATTTTTAAAGCATATAGTAGTTGCAAACTCTGAGATTTATTTCTACAGTATAACAAGCCAATATATTTGCCATAGCAAATGCTCAAAATGGGCCTCCATTAGATTCCCAAAAAGCCTGTGGACGTCGCCGCATGGATTGGCAAATCCATTGGAAAATATCAAGTGTATGACTGATGACATCACAGCCATTTAGGATCTATTGACGAAAAGCTGCAATATCTGGTATTGGGGCAAAATAAACAAGAATGTTTTGAATCTGATGTTGAAGACTGCATAATTTTCTTCAGACGGTTCTTTGAATTATTGTAACTCTTCTGCTATTACAGGACATCTTCAGAAACGCCCTGTATACAATTATTTACATGCAGATCTTGCAAATTTTATATCTTATTTGATTGTTTTATTTATAGACTTTTAAGACTGTTTTATGTTATGCTATTTTAAATAATAATTTGTTTCTTTAAAAGAAGATTCTTTTAAATAATATTTTTTTTCTTTTCTATAAGTATTTCATTCTTTAGAGTTTGATCCAGTTTTATTACAATTTTTTCATTGTATAAACTGCAGTATACACATAATTACTCTATATTTTTGCCAATGTATTGTTTCTTCTTAAGACCTCTTTTTTGCTGGAAGCGTTCTCATATTAAATATTAATAGACTTTCTAATGCTTACCTTCTTGCTTGATTTTGCTGCTATTTTTTCTTATTTGTGCAAATTTTGGGGGTGTATTTGGTTGAATGGAGTGCTTTCTAGAGCAAAGCTAAAGAACACTCTTGTTTGGATCCTGGTGACAGCTACATTCTGGCAAACATTAAGAAACACATTGGTAAATGTTGAATAATAATATTAGAGAATTTTAGAGGATGCTAAGGAAAGGTAATTAAGTCTCTAAGTTTTGTGCTTAATGTCAGATCTTTTTTTACATGAAACTTAAAATACAGGATTATTTTTTCAGATTGTTTAAAACTGTTGTTTCTATAATATGGACGTTATTATAAAAGTTTTTATCTGGCACACAAATGATTCTATTTACTGTTGTTTCTTGTATAAGGATAAAAGCACATAGGAATGAATTTTTCAAATCATGATCTGAATATTTATCAAAGTCAATTCTGTGTGAAATATACTTTCTTTAGGAATACTTAGTTTCCAAAACTTATAAATTTTCACTGCCAAAAACTTTTTCATATGATTTAATGTTCTGTCCCAAATCCTTATGTTTTTCTTGTTTACATTATATAACAAATATACGATTAGGACAATTTGATACAAATCAAATAAAAGGCAGAAACAAGCTTATACTTGCAATTCAGTTACCATGTAATAATTATCCTGTAACTGAATGATGGTAATTGAAATGCACAGTTAATGTGAATATCTTGGTTATTTCTTTATTTTCTTAATAATACAGTTATTTCCTAATTGTTTGTGTCAAAAGAAATGAGCTTTATTTTCTGGTCAAGGATATTGATATTTTGAAAGTCTCCTATTTCCCAGGAAGATTCCAGATAGATTCAGTGCAGAGTGGCTAGCTTTTCAGTAATGTAAAACTGATCATATGTTGCAAGCAGGTTCAATACAGGAACCCATCATTGCAGAATAGAATGCAAGGAATTCTCCAAGAAGTTTTCTAAGAAGGAGGGAATAACTTTTAACAGCTTTTCTGCAATGGTCTGGAATCTTCTCTAGGCATGAGATAGTTAAGATATTGGCAAACAAATATGGCAAAATTGGCTGCACTGAGCATCAAAATCCCACGTACTTAATGCTCAACTTGATAAATTCAAGGAAAATTTGGGAGAGTACTCAAAGGAGGAGGTGAGTGCTTCTAATACTGATTTTGAATGTCAGGGTCAATATGAAACATGATGGGAGCTACATATGTGAGCTGATTTACAGATTAATCTTCAAGATCTTCATTGATAGCGAATATTTTGCATATTCTTTTGTGACCATTTCTGTATAATTTTAGTATAAGCATACGTTAACTCATAAATTGCTCTTTCCTTACTGTTTTTTCATTGAATGGGAAAATTTCAAAAAATCTCTGTCTATGTCATAAGGACAAAGTTTAATAGTCATTTTATATTAGGCATAAGCAATTGGAAAATGACATTTGACAGCCAAGCAACATAAACTATTGCAGTATTCAACAGTTGCATCTCGGTCAATTTTGCTGGTGAATGAGAAAATAAATAAAAGGGTCTTTGAATAGTAAAATGGTAGAAGTTTTAATAACCTACGCGTTTCGAATACACTTCATCATCAGGGTAGGAAGCGACTACAACCAAGTTGATCCTCACTACCGAATATATGGTATTTCCCCACCAATTAGAAGATGTTACTGCTAATTGGTGGGTTAACAAAGAATATGCCTGATTCGTCAAAGTAATTACTGAAAATTTACAAAACAATGCGCAATGTTACAATTGTTTGGAATGCTCTTACAATCTTACTGCTCTTATAAGCGGACTACTCTTGTTCTTGTAAGCGGCTTGCTCTTGCTCTAACAAGCGGACCTTGTTAGTGTTCTCCATTAGTACTTCTTTTGATGATGATGCAGTTCACTGCGTCTAGAATAGGATTTCTTACAAAGTTGGTTTGATTATTGAGGATTTTCCCATCTCCAGCCTTCATGTATTTCCTAATTTCTAAAGCTCATAAGTCAAGATTCTTGTGTGGTCACGTTCATTCTTTATTACTGTCATTATATCGTTAATGGACCCAAAGGAGTGTTTGTTCTTGATCAGGTGTTCCGCGAAAGCAGAAGTTCCATCTCCATTTATCCAGGCCCTGTGATGTTCCGCAAATCTTTCTTTGAACGACCTTTTCGTACACCCAATATAAAAGGATTAACACATAGGACATGTGAGTTTGTATACTCCACTCGAAGAAAAGACATCTGCCATATTATTAGTTTTCTTAATCTGGTTAAGTGCATATTAACATTTGTTCATGGTTTTAAACGCTATTCTCAGGCCTCTGCTTCAGAAAATGTTGCTAATCCTGGAGATTTCTGGGCCTGTGTAAGTGAATGCCGTGTATTGTTGGTTAGGGAGTGGATCGGGCTGGTGGGTACGTTTGCGTTTGATTAAGTATTGACTTGATTACCTCATCTGGAAAGGAGTTTCTTCTGACCATATCCTATGTAAGGTGAATTTCTTGTCTCCTGTCTTTGGTGGTTATAGGATATGTAATTGCCCGATTGAAGACAGGAGACAAGAAATTCACCTTACATAGGATATGGCCAGAAGAAACTCCTTTCCAGATGAGGTAATCAAGTCAATACTTAACCGGATCAAATGCAAATGTACCCACCAGCCCGATCCACTCCCTAACCAACAATACACGGCATTCACTTACGCAGGCCCAGAAATCTCCAGGATTAGCAACATTTTCTGAAGCAGAGGCCTGAGAATAGCGTTTAAAACCATGAACAAATGTAAATATGCTCTTAACCCAATTAAGAAAACTAATAATATAGCAGATGTCTTTTCTTTGAGTGGGGTATACAAACTCGCATGTCCTAAGTGTCAATCCTTTTATATCGGGTGTACGAAAAGGTCGTTCAAAGAAAGATTTACGGAACATCGCAGGGCCTGGATAAATGGAGATGGAACTTCTGCTTTTGCGGAACACCTGATTAAGAACAAACATTCCTTTGGGTCCATTAATGATATAATGACAGTAATAAAGAATGAACGTGACCACAGAAGAATCTTGACTTATGAGCTTTAGAGATTAGGAAATACATGAAGGCTGGAGACGGGAAAATACTCAATAATCAAACCAACTTTGTAAGAAATCCTATTCTAGACACAGTGAACAGCATCATCATCAAAAGAAGTACTAATGGAGAACACTAACAAGGTCCGCTTGTTAGAGCAAGAGCAAGCCGCTTACAAGAGCAAGAGTAGTCCGCTTATAAGAGAGTCCGATTGTAAGAGCATTCCAAACAATTGTAACATTAAGTTTTGTTTTGTAAATTTTCAGTAATTACCTTGACGAATCAGGCATGTTCTTTGTTAACCCACCAATTAGCAGTAATATCTTCTAATTGATGGGGAAATGCCATATATTTGGTGGTGAGGATCGACTTTGTTGCAGTCGCTTCCTACCCTGATGATGAAGTGTATTCAAAACGCGTAGATTATTAAAACTTCTACCATTTTGCTATTCAAAGACCCTTTTATTTATTTTCTTATTGCAGTATTATTCTAATTGATAATTGCTTAGTATAAAGATGTAAATTCTTACAGTTATAAGGATAGTCTTGAAGATCAAGTAAGGAAATTAATTTTTTTTTTCCCATGATCAACACACTTAGGATGGCAGTGAGTTGCTATATCATTCAATCATACTAGTGAATCGTCAAATTGAGACATTTTACTGATAGTAAAGAGAGATATTGAACTGTATTGTAGATTCAGTATAAAATCCTTTGTATTTGAGCATAATTTTTGGAACCAGGTGTCTGTTAATGTACATCTAGGTTTTTCATCATCATGATCTTTGGCAGAAATACAATTTTTAAACAGCTTATGTTGCCAGTAAAGATACTTTATTGTGTGAAATGTGTTAGTTTTATTGTAGGTTACATATACAAGGGATGTATCATATTGTATTAGAATTTAGATTCTAAAGTCCTAAAAGCCCCGGGAAATGGGCAGCAGGTGTGTCACACAGATAGATGCAGTATCTACCGAGTTGTTATTGTAAATAAACAAAACAAGTGTAATTCAAAATGACACTTCCTGTATATATATCACATGTATTATGTTTAAAAGCTAATGGTTTTAAGTTTATTATATTTACCACTCCATTTACTCTTCCTTAGGTCTTGCTGACTGAAGCTAGTTTCCCTGCAGTCCCAGCTCTGAACAGATAAGCAAATTAACGGAAGACCATCGAAGGATTCTTCACCTCTCACACTTCTAGAGAAAATACGGACGATACAACAAGTTTATAATAATCAGACAGCTGTTTTTTGTGAATGTGAAACAAATTTGAGTAAATAAATACATTTTTTAAGCTATGCCACATTTATGTCTTGTCGGGGTAATTTATTATTTTTTTTTTCATGGTCAGAAGACATATTCGGGCTTGTTTTACGTTCATTTACGATTGATTTAAACATTTAAACATTAAGAAAAGGTAATTTACTTGAAAAATAACGCAGTCTCCTTACAGATAGCAGGCATTGGGACCTGGAGCGATATACTTCGATGTTGCCTCAAAAATGTGCCTCAAAATAATGATGCCCCTATCGCAAAATTAAGAGAAATCGACTCCATAAAACGAAACCTCAGGGTAAACGTGGATGGAGGTTCGAGGATATTTCCCCTTTTATCCATAGTAAATTGTATACTTTTTAAATAGGCAGTAGTAATCTGCGGTCGAGGGTATATTGATCTGGGTTCGAGAGTATAGTAGTCTGGGAACGAGGGTATTTTTATGCCGCCCACGCCTATAAATTTTAGTTTTTTAGTTACGAGATTGTCTCCTTTTTTTTCTTTTTACCAAGACCAAAGTGATTTTTTTTTAAACCGGATAAAGAGAGATGGTGGACACCCTATCGAGCACTATTTTCTCAAATTCAATTGGCATTCAGTATTTATGCATGAAAATATTATTATTCCAGATTTATTAATAAAGGACCAAACGAGCAAAAAATATTGTATTTAACCAAACACTCTTTATTAAGTCAATAATAATTCATACAGTATAAAGTGTACTTCGATTACAGAAATGATCAACAAATCGATATATTTGATAATGAATACTGTTTTTCTCTTCGTTTAAAACTGAGTCTTCATGAGCAGAAAAGTTGGGGTAATCTAGGGAAGGAAAAAAGAACAACAATGAATCAGTAAATCCAAACACACGAACAATCCAAAGAAACTAAATCAATCAGTTGCTTTCATCCAATACTCTCAACAAATATTTCCTACAAACACCTTTGCTCCTATACAACTTTCCTTGTGATGTACACCATTCAAACCATCCATGGTCCACAAAACTGAAAAACTTAATCCTAGGGTTGGAGGTTGGTATCTCCAAACGACAAACTGTTACCAATTTTATGCCTCTTAATCGAGCTCAAACTTGATACTGACACAAACAACGTTAACTATTTCAAAAGAGAAAGAAAAGAAAAAAGAATTATCTCTGGATTAAACAAAAATTTTTTAACCTGGACACAAGGAAATTAAAAGAAAGCAAGATTTAATGTTGATTTAACATTTTGAAGAAACAACCAACTGTGGATAAGTAAAATATTAATAAAAAATAAGTTCTTCAAAAGGAAAATCTCCTTTATCTCCGTTAATGCTACTTAAAATATATAAAATAAAAATATACATCAAATTCAAGGAAAACAAGGCGCCAACGATTAAATAAGATTACTTACTGTAATAAAAGGTCAATTGAAATTAGTATTATATAATATGTTAGAAACTCGCACAAAAATGTTCAATTTGATTTGTATTTATTTAATGATTTTTATTACCAATAGATGACTCTGTTGATCACGTGTTGACCGTGGGAAAATTTTTTTGAAATTCTAAGCTCAGTCCAGCTCGTTTTTTAGTGCGAATAGGCCTAATCAGCGATATTTCATAGAAATAACGTGAAATATTTATTAACCAGAATCATCTGCTTTCAAAAAAGGTTTCTCAGATTATTAAAACTCCCAAACTCAAATTCGGTAATTCAGTACTTTAAATATTTTAGAATATTAACAATCCATCAAATATATATCAAGCAACTATTATCGTTTACACTTAAGATAATTAACATCTTAAAAGTATCTAATCGTCCAATATAGCAATTTCAACTTGAACTCCACCAGATCTGCCTCTTCAATAAGACGCCCATTCGCCCGAAGGAATTACCAAAGTAACTGAATTTCCCATGCTGGAATAAAATGGTGGGCCATCTTGCCTGAGAATTTACGGGATGCCCATACCCCAGTCGCCTTTAAAAGAAATAGAAGACTATTCCTTAAATCTATCAATCCTATACCAAACCTTTAACCAACTAACCTAAATCATTCACTTATCTCAACTCAAACACTAGCTAATGACTTAAAAATTAGATTCATATGTACATTTGCTATCTTGCAATATATTTATTAGAATTAAAAGAAGTTTTGATGCTATTGTAATCCAACTATTACTCCCAATACTAGTAAATCATGTACTTCAATACTCACTGGAGATCACACATGTCGCCACAGGCCATACCGGCTCCGGATAGGGTCATTGTAAATGCATTTATAAATAAATAAATAAATAAATAAATATAACGATTTTTATGATCAATAGATGATTTGTTGACTGTAGGAAAGTTTTGTAATTCTAACATCAGTGCAGCCCGTATTTAGGGCCATTGCATTGGGCCTAATCAGATGGAAGTACTTCATTAAAAAAAATGGAAGTGATTCGAATTATTGCTAAACTTAAGTAAACACAGCAGACGCACAACCTCTGCAAAGCATGGAAGCAGCAACTGAGAGTGTAATTCTGCCTGCAGAAGTGGGTATTTTCACCGAGAAGACGATCTAAAGAATGAAAATGAAGGCATTTCTTTAAGGTGAAAGTAAGGCAAATGGGACTTTGGAACAGAAAAATAAGTGAAGAACTTAGTGCATATCGTCAATGGAGGCAACGGAGAGGTTTAGTTCCAAGAGCTAAACGAGAGCTTACCGGTGATGCATTTTCGAAGAAATTTTCTAACCTTCCGCACTACTTAAGGCCTGAATATCAAGAAAACTTATAATGTACAATATGATTTGTTTCCATCACTTTGTTTGTTTAAAGTTCAGATGTGCAAAATAGAGTTCATTTTATTTCCCACTCAATTCATGTACATTGTATATGTGACATGTCGATCGCATTTTTGTTTTCAAAACCAAAAAAATTGAATCAAAAAACTGATTTTGTAGCATATAAACATTATTATTAGCAGTGTCGTATCCTTATTGTTAGACCCATGATCACTCTTTTAAATCTGATGTTAATAGTTTCTATTTAATATACATCAACCTTATAAAACTAATTTTTCAAATCTTTCATTAAGATTATTAAATTAAATTAAAGTAAATACACTCTTTTCAACTAACTAATATTAACCCTTTTACTTTTCAAATGAACTGTTTACGTGAAGATTAACATGCATTTCAGTTAAGAATCGTCTGCTTTTTTTCCCTGAACCTCTGGTAGAAGCACCCTCTTCCGTGTGAATTTGAGATAATACGAATTAAAAAGGGGTGTGCAGACCAGAAGATAAAAGAACCATAAAAAAACGTAAATATTAATTTATATAATGATTTTGAAAGTCAGAGTTTTAAATTCTAAAACTTTGTAATTAGTTTTATTATTTTACTATTTATTAATAATGTAGGCCGTCATTTTTTATTCTTTATTTTTTTTTCAGTTCATTTGTGAAATTTTTATTTTATGTATTTTTTATCAGCATATTGCTTTATTTTAACGTTAAGGAAATACATTATTTTAATCAAAATTTATCTTTATTTTATTTATTTATTATTATTGTTTTGCAATATTAGAAATTATGAAGTTGTTCAGAATTGAGTTCAGAATTATGAAGTTCAGAATAACAAGTTCAGAATTACAAGTAATCCACCTATATAATCTTACCTTGATATATCACCTACATTAGTCTGATCCATTCATAATTTTTCCCGAATTGATTGCTGGAAATAAGGAATTTTGAAACTGTCTAACTGAGTTAATTATCGCTCTTTGAACTTTTACATTTACGGCCGTATTCGCCACCTCCGGTTAAAATGCGTGTTGGGCAACCCAGAATTAATCCTTAACATGTAATTCACCTTATCCAATAGAGAAATGTTCAAATACAATTTCTCGTCCCAACTCTAACCCTAACTCTCAGATTAATCGGAGATGGTGAATACGGCCATTAAAATCAGAACGGTTTTCTTTAAAATTCTTTGGTGGACAGTTTTGAAGAAAAGTTTTTGTAAGTTTCACTCGTGGAAGTTGTTATCGGCGATATTGTTGGAATCTAGTTGGTCTCCGTCAATGACGTCTTCAAGATGATGGTGATGCAGAAACTGTGATGATATGATTAACAATTTCAACCTTGTTTTTAAGAAAAATTAAAGTTCCCAGTTTTTAATGTCAATTTTTTATAACCTGATTTTCCTACATTAATTGGTCTTATTTAGCATTTTTAATGTAAATTGTTATAGTTCCATAGACTTTTAAGGCAATTTTATTTAAAGTTTAATCAGATGCTTAGATCTCATGATTGAAATTTAACAATTACGTTTCGAATTTCATTAAACAGAATTTGTCTATTGTCTAACAGTATTTGTAAATATTCTGATAGCAGGTTAATTAATTTGTCTAACATGCATAGATAAGGATGGGAGCATAACCCACTAAACATACATAGTATTTTTAGTTAGCTATGGGATGGGAGAAGGAGGGGGAACTGAAATACAGGGTAAGTCAAAAGCCTGTTACCCCCTTCCTATCTTGGATGCCAATGTAGTTACGCATGTTCCAATACAGGGGATGATTAGGAACTTGAGGGTGCTCTGTCTGATGGAGCACCTTTCATCATCTCATATATGCAATTAGGACACATCCAAATTATATCTCGAAAACCGTAAGAGATACACAAAAAATTCCAATTGCACATTTGTTCAACAGCAAATTCTAAACAACAAAAAAAAAGTTCACCAAAATCCGATGAGCGGAACACATTCACTCGATCTAATTTCATTAATTTTCGAATTTTCTTGAAAAAAGAGCATTTCAGATAAAATATTTTTGCAGCATTTCCCTGAAGATAGTGGATTCTATTTGTTATTCGTTAGGCCGCCCCGGTGATAGGGCAATTGCGTCTCATTATATGTATATTTAAAATTAGTAAGCTTTAAATGGTTTATAGGTACTTTCTTATTAGATGTAAGCATTTTCTGTGTCCGCATGTTTAAAAATAACACAGGCCAACGCTGAAAAAAATTTTTTTGAAAGAATTTGCTTTATTCTTGTGGTTTTTATTGTGCTGAATCCGAATCTGCTTTTAGAAATTTTTTTCATATCATATCACATTTCCAAGTTATGCACATAGAAACTGTAATGTTAAAGTAATCGATGTGAAGAGAAGAGGCTGCAATGTTAAAATACCAATATTTTTGGCCCACAAGGAAATTTATCAGGCCCCAAACCGAATAATTTAAATGTTTCATTGAAAAACAAGAAATCTGCGGGTGATACGGATTCACTAATAAAAATAAAAGCATCAGACTCAGCTCTCAACGTTAAAAAAGTTTTTAAAAGGTTATTTTTTTGTTAGCCTGTGTAATTTTATGAGTAATTATCGGAATTTGGACAACGCAATGGACCATTCATCAGTACAAGGACCTGATGAATGTGTCTTGATTAAATTTTTATATAAAATTATTTATATATTAAATGTAACTTTTTATTAATATAACATTATGTGTAATATAACATGTAATGTAATAACCGTTGAAGTACTTGGTAAATTTTAGCAAATAATTTATTATTTTTTTTGATAAACTGGACCATTAACTCTTTGAACATGTAATAAAAATAAAAAATAAATGAAAAGGCAAGAGGAAAAAACGGACAGTGGCAGCAACTTTTTCCTGTGCATTTTGGAATGTTCATGATAGAACAATGAATAACAGGCCCTGTAACAAAATAACGCACATCAAACTTACTAAACAAAATTGTAAAATAGGCAGTAGGCCAAAAAATGCCGCCCCTTAAAAAGTACCATCCCTTCCACCCCTCTTGCTGGTTATTCCAATTTTTTTTTTTTTTTTTTTTTAAACCATTCTTACTATTCCATCTCCGTCTTTCTTGTTTTCAGACTTCAGACAAGGAGGAGATAGAATCTACTGCCAGTAATGTTAATCAGTCTTCTTCCTTCCCTTTGTCAGAATCAGAAAGTAAGGAAAGGTACAAAGAGTGGCAAAATTCTAAAAAATAATATTTCGAATCCTATTAGTAATTTCATTGCAGAACCCACTAGTTTCGTGGTGACGTTGGTCCGCAGTAACAGAAGACGAAAGATAAGACTCCCCGAAGTAATCACTGTCAGATACATCTTTATTAACTCGTGTTTGCCATCTATAAACCATAACAGTTTGGGTAAAATAGAAATCTTTAAACATTTATTATGCAACCTTTAGATTTATTAATGTTTTATTTCAAATAACAACGTAAAAATTTACTGAAAAAATAACAAATAGCCTTGCATTCTGAAAATCTTTATACAGCATTGGGCAAGATAGAATTAAAAGTATTTCTTGTTATTTTATGTATACAAAATATCAATAAAATAAGACCAGTCTTAAAAAAGCGTATTATTATTATTATTATTATTATTATTATTATTATTATTATTATTATTTATTGTAATAAAATATTTACATCACTGTATTCTTGCAAAATATCAAGTGACTTACATTAAGAATACCAAATATAAGTAAGTTTTCTTTGAAATTAATAGTTCTTAAACAGCCCATTCACTCTCTTTTCGTATCTTTTGAATTGCACAGAAGGAAATCTTGCCGAAGACTTCAAATGAAGACAAACCAAACGCTAAGTAGCTAATTTGTAGACCTCTTAGGAAGCATGAGCAGCAGCATCCATCATAAGCTTGAAGTGGTCAAACCATCGAATTCTTGACGTCAACGGGTGGTCAATACGCAATTCAAATGTCCCATTCTTCTTCGGGAAACCAGTAGGTAACAGAATCGATCTTTTGGAAAGGCTTTTGTAAAGATATCAGCTTCCTGCAACATATTTTACAGCAAAGTCACCATTTTCTACTTTCTCACGAATAAAATGAAATTTAAAGTCCGTGTGCTTAGTTCTTTGGTGAAATTCCTCATAACTTCATCGTGGTGTTTAAGCTGAAATAACAAAAACAAACATTAGTGTTAAGATAAAAGCAATGCATCTCTAGAGATGGGCATAAAAAAAAAGCTTAACCTCTATTTCGACAACTGCAATCCTCATTTGTAACAATAGGCAATGCTTGTCTGGTGATACAGAGAAATCAAGCTAACAACGATAGGCGGAGCGGAGCCACTCGTGAAAATATCTCAAAATAAATAACGTAAGGGTAGTCTTTTTCCATTCGCAGTCCAGAAGCAAAGCCCGTGCGATAATGGCGAACCAAGTTTATCTATTGAATAGTAAGAAACATACAATACGCATTATTATAATACAGAAATTACATATTGTGTATTATGATAATAAGGAAACAGCAAGAAAACTGGAAAAAACTAACAAAACGTTTATTGTATTTATTTTGTATAATAGATGAATATTGCCAGAAGTTTTGTTTTTTTTTTATTTGCAAAAAAAACATATCTTAATAACTTTATTAGAGATACGCCAAGTACATGAAATTTAGTTTTTAACAGATCATTATATTGTAGATCAGTAAGTTCCATGAAAACTTTCAGGAACGATTTCCACTTTCACATCAAATCACACAACTACCTTGAAAGTCTTTTATAGTCACCAATTCCTTAATATGCTACCATTTATTGCTTCAGTTCTTTTTGAGGCTGAAAAAAAATTAGAATTCTAATAATTGAAAAACATTTTGAAATGACCAACTACAGCTACACAAATACCTTGGGCTCCCTGGGCTAATCAATATCTTGATCGTTGCTCTAAATTGCAGAAAGTAGATTCAAGGCACCAGAAACAAATTGCAGCAAGCATCAATGCCCTCCTATGAGAGGCAATCATTATGGTGCTCATTTTGACAAAGGCTAACTTAACTCCAGAATCCTTCTGGAAACTGAGACTGTTTCTTGATAAAAATCTTACGTCCTTCTACGGGAGTTAGATCCAGATCTTCCAGAAAGTTTCCGGAGCTCTCGCTATTTGACTCTATAAGAAGTTAAAAACTAAATTAAATATCAAGCTATCACATGATTTATCAGAAATTTAATTCTAAGTTGTGTTAGGAAGAACTAAGAGTAGTAACTATAAAAAATATTAGTTATTAGTAGTAACTATAAAAAATCAGGTCTTTACCAAGTTCCTGATATTAAATATATAGGGTGTCCCTAAAATCTGAACATTTAGGCAATACAGAGTGAATGTGTTCAAATTGACGGCAGTGTGCACTGTGCAAAATCACAAACGGTGGAAATCACATTGAAGATTTATTTGCTAATATTCAAATTGAAGAAAATATTTTTGAAAATGTTACGCGTATTTTGTCTATGTGTCAAGACTTTAGCGGCACCCTGTAGTTTTACACCTCAAGAAATTAAATGTAAAATACAAATAGAACAATAAGAACATGTAATATCCAAGAGCTACGTTTTGCTGAGTTCTTCTAGTAATAACCAAGCGCTGGCAGAATTTGGAGGGAGGATCTGGTGGCACATCATTGCTATACAATATTCAACTGCTTGTTAGATTGCGCAGATCTTTTTGCCTGTTCGTCATCAACCTCTGCTTCTTCAGCCATATCAATAAAGCCTCTTCCACATCCTCGTGTGCTCAATAACCACAAAATTCTTTAATGTGCACTAAAATCACATTCTCAGTGTTCCAGTTGCTTTCGCTTACTGTATACTCTTATGGGCACTCTTCATTATTTTTTCTAAAAATTAGTTTAAAAATAAAATTCTAAATAAATTATATAGAAATTGAAGTCACGGGCTCGGGACCGAAGAAAAAAGTATGCGATAATTGGTATTAAATGGATTCGTAATAACGGGGTTCGACTGTAAATTAATTATGTATACGACTGTAGAGTTGTCTTTTAATGAAGAATTTTTTTTTAATCAGCTTAATGAAAAAAAATTGATTTTAAAGTTTTTTATTTTATTTTTTCTCCATATTTCCGAATATAATCTAATTTACATGTTTCATAGTATTTAGAATCCGCCAGGGTGCAGATTACACTATCCGCGACCCATGTGAAGAGACCCGAGAATAAAAATTAAAAGAAAATCCCTCAAAAATTCCTAGGCCCCCGTTTTAGAATACAACAGATTGAAAAGCAGATTTCTCTTCATGGCAAGAGATGGCGAAATGAAATACTGTTCCAAAATTTCCGGCGCACTTTCTGTGAAACCATAGTTTCCATATTAAGAACGACAAGATCGCTCGGGAGTATTTGTTGTGGAAGCTAATGAGAAGCTCCACACTTCACTTCTACCACAGTCATCCTCCAGTACGTTATAATTAGGATCAAATACAGAGTGTCCTAAATTGATGTATACACTCTTTGAAACGTTTTAACTCAGCAATGAAATGAGATAGAAATATAAAGTTTGTTGAATTTTATTCCTTAAACTTCCTTAAGCCCGTATATGTTCAGAATGTCCACCTTCTGCCACAGTACATTACCAACACCGACGTCTAACAGAGCGACATACCGACTGGATTGTAGCAAATGGAATTTCATTGATGGAATGTTCAATCTGATCTCTTAATTCCGTCAGTGTTTATAGGTTTGTGGCGTATACCATGTTCTTTAAAGTTCCCCAAAGGTAAAAGTCGAGAGAGGTTAAATCGGGAGATCGAGGCGGGCACTCCGTAGCACTTCCTCTTCGTCCTATCCATCTGTGATTGAATGTGTGATCGAGGAAAGTTTTCACATCGCCATGAAAGTGAGGTGGATCATACACAACAAACCTTATATTTCTATCTCATTTCGTTGCTGAGCTATAACGTTTTAAAGAATGTATACATCAATTTGGGATACTCTGTATCATTTCGTAACCCATTAAAATTTAAGCGCAATCTAAAGTTCAGAAACGATGAAATTTGGCATAGTTACATTATTATACTGTGCTTAAATGTCAGCATTCTCAGGCAAATAGCTACTATGAGGATAGACGCAAGAATACGCACACAATATTGTAATAATTTAATTGATAATTAAAAATTGTGCGTAATCACAACGCACAAATGACTCCCAACGCGCGAGGAGATGCGGACTGAGTGCAACAAATGGGAGCGCAATGATCATGTAACGAGAAAAGTTCTGATGTGTTTAAATTTCGGCAAGTTTAACGTTGTGATCTCTGAAAGGTCAGTAGAAGAGTTTGCTAAGTTCAGTATTCAGTAATTTGAGAAAGAAAATTTATCAGGCAATAAGACTCCAAAAAGATAGTATTTATTTAAAATTAATTTAGTGAAATGTAAATTACAATTTACAAAAATAACGAGATTAATCAGTCTAAGTTTTATGAAATTTGAAATAAATACAACTGATAATTAGGACCTTCAACCTAACATAACCTAATCCCTGTTAGCCTTTTATTTGTCCACTTGGGACGCTATACAAAAACTCCCGTAAACCAGACCACAGAGAATATCGGGCCGACGACGTTATCGTCTACTGAATCATCAAAATTGTTTCGGATTTATGTGCGTCCTGGAATGCGAATAGAAATGGAATTCAAGGAGCAGCTAAAACTATATTGAAAGTAAAACAACCAGAAAAGGACAGTGCGATTATGCCTGTCGGGATGACTGATGATACTAATCCCTCTGAATTATCTGAATATTTGAAAATCCATTCGGCCCAGATTAAGAATATCGGTCGATGGATTCGAAAAGATGGCTTCATTATTTATCGAACTAATTGATTCTGAAAAGTTTGAATGAAAAAAAAAAAAGTTAGTGAAACGAGACTCGTCGGAGAACATCACCATGGACTACTGATCTCCCCAAGCACGATGCTCGTTACACCACTCTAATCTCTTTCGTCGATGGAGCGGAGATAGTGGAATGCATTTGACAAGCTTCCGTGCATACTGCCGGAAAATTGGGCAGAGGGTACTACGATATACGTCAGAGTCCTTACCGTCTCTGTTGAAACCTATAGCAAAACTATAGGATGTGAAACCCTTTGAGTTATTGTAAATATTAAAGGCGTGAAACTTCGTAATAACAGTTTTATATCGTATTAAAGGGCACGCATTTTCTAGTTTGCTTGATTACGTTGATGACAAGTTGCCGATCATGGTGTGGGAGATTTCAATCTTCCATTTCAGAAATCTTCTAAACGCATATACAGGGTGTCCAAAAAAGTCTGGTAACATGGCAGATATCTCAAAGCTGCCAGGTAGGCGAGATCTATCGAGTGGGGTTTATAGGTAATAGGAGGGGGCGGGGAATTCATTGCCGCACTCAAATTTGACTTGGACCCCCAAATTTAAGGTAATCCATTTGCTAACTCGAAAACTATTAAAGATAGAGAAAAATTTCCAAGTGCTACCCTGTAGAGGAACACCGCATTAGCCTAAAAACAATTTTTAATCACGCCCTTTCCCTTGAAAGATTTTGAGAAAATGGGCGAGAAAGGGCCACTCAAGGTCAGCTTGGGCTGGCCAGGTTGGCTGAGGTTTCTAACACACTTGAATTGCAGTGAAGTACACTGTTGGGAATTTTCTTTCATTGAGTGAATCTTTGAAATTGGAAATTTTTCTCTATTTTTAACAGTTTTCGAGGTAGAAAATGGATGACCCCAAATTTGAATTTCCCCACACCCCCCTATTACCTATAAACCACACTCATCAGATCTCGCCTACCTGGCAGCTTTGAGATATCTTCCATGTTACCAGACTTTTTGGACACACTATAATTTACAATGGTATATCACCAATCATATACGAAATGACAAACTTGAATAATCTCTCAATTCTTGATCAAATTTAAGTCCCACAAGAAATTACCGTAAAAAAACTGAATTCCTTAATGGGTCATAAAGTGATTATAACGACAATGATCTTAAAAAATAGTAAAGCAGAGATGCCTCGAGAACCACTTTTTAGACGTCATAAGAAGAACTTTAATTTTCATACTTAGAATGATACTCTCGATTATAATCTTGAAGAGTTGAACTACAGGGTGATTCAGTCAATTTCTGACCATTTCAGTACTATGATTTATTGACCCATTAATGTTTACAAACTTAGCATTTCAGTATGATATTTTAGGCAGTTCGGAGTTTTTATTCCCGTGGAAAAGTCTTGATGATATGCTTAATGTGGCCACCACGAACGTTTTGAACTGCTCGCAGCCGAATGGTGAAGTTGTTCATAACTCTATCCAGGATTTCTGCATCCAAAGGGTGCAGCAGTCGACGATGCTTTGTCGCAGCTAGTCTAGGGTTCTTGGTGCTGTAGTGAACACAATGTCTTTAAGGAACCCCCAGAGATAAAAATCACATGGGTTTAGGTCAGGACTCTTAAGGGGCCAAAGAAAGCCACCCCCGAATCGATCTGGAAACCTGTTTGAAATGACACGATTTCCGAATTTCTGATTGAGAAAGTCTAGCACTTCATTAGTGGTGTGAGGCCTAGCCCCATCCTTTTGAAACCATTGATGTCGAAGAGGTGTACGCCTCCTTCGCAGCTCGGGGATGAAGAAGGTTTCCAACATGTTAAGGTAAGCCTGTGACGTTACGGTGCCCTCAAAAAAGAACGGACCAATGATGCCTCTTTTGGAAATCGCGCACCAAGCCATAACCTTTCGTGGATGAAGAGGTGACTTATGGATCTCATGAGGGTGCTGGGAACCCCAAAAACGAACGTTGTTTATTAACGTCACCTGACAGATGGAAGAAGGCCTCATCTGACACCCACAGGTTGTCCACAATGTCCTGATTGGCTTCCATTTCTGCTCCAAACTCCATCGCAAATTGTTGTCGCTTCTGTCTTCCAGTGTCTGTTAACTCCTGATAAACATGGATCTTTTACGGGAACAGGTGTAAATCCTTTCTCAAAATTCGCCACGTCGTGGTATACGACAGCCCTTCTTCAATGGATAGGCGGCGAGCAGATTTTTTGGTAGGGGAACCGACCAACCTTGTGCGAAAAGTTTCGACAACTTCGGCCGTTCGAACACGAGCTTAGCTCCCGCCTTTTTTCTTGCCTTTAACACATCCAGTGGCACGAAATTGCTTGACAAAATCCATGATAGCTTGCCTGCCTGGGTGCGTCTCGACACTTAAACTCCTTCCGGAACTTTCTTTGCACGGTTACAGGTGATTTTGTCTCGAAATACCATTCGACAACCTTGCATTTCTGCTCTGTTGATAAAGCGGGCGCCATTTTTCAACAATACGCTTTTCATGCAGCGCTGTTGCAACAATACAAACTCCAGCTATTTAGAAATTCGATATGGCGCTCATATTCTTTCAATTGTTTATCCCTAATGCACGTCATTCGAGTGAAATGGTCAGAAATTGACTGAATCACCCTGTATGATCGTGACATTAATATTACAAAAAAATGATTTAAGGAGCTTTAATCACTGCCGGCGTAGAATTAAAAATACAAAATAGTAATAAATCAAAAATATGCTGGTTACCTGGATTAATGACACTACGGAATAAAAGGAATATAGCCTATTCAAACTATAAAAAGAACTATTATAAAATCGAACAAACTTTGATGGTTTGGAAGAGGGTATCGAATGAGTTCAAGAAGAAAGTCCGTAAGGCGAAACGGAGTAAGCTTAATGTGTGTTACGGAATTAAGGAGTTATGGAAACTCATCAATGATAATGTGATTAGGAACTGTCACAGATTAATGATATTATGATCAGATATCTTCAGTGATGTGTTAATCCTACCATAAATGGGAATATCTTTGAAAAATTCGAAAGAATCGAAATCTATGATATTGTGCAACTAATTAAATTACTGAAATCGAAGTTAGTTCTACCATATGACCTTTTGACCGCGTCAGTGCTGAGAGAAAGCAATGAAAAACTAATAGAAACATTGTGTTTAGTCGCGAACACTATTATTGCGCAATCAAAATATCCAAAAACTTGGAAAATCGCAAATATAACTCCTACCTATCAAAAGATAGGAAACGTTCTTGATATTAGAAATTATTGACCAATCGCGACCAAGAATTGTAACCAAAGATAAAACAAAGATGTTCCTTTCCGAGGCAGTCGTGTGCAGTCCAGCAAAGTGTCAATGGCTTCTTAGATTCTTTTTGGGTTTCTGCCATGAGTGTTTAGTTTTATCTCACTGATGCATTCTCTATCACATCAGAATTTTTGGTGGCAAAAAATCCAGCTCTGGAGTGCGTAACCCCTTGAGGCTTATCCCTCACTGAAACTTTGTCCAGAGAAAGTTGAGATGGTCAAAAGCTTGGAAGTTCTAAATTAGCCAGTCAAGAGAAAAAAAAAAAACGCATCGTGCCATTTATCATGCCCGGCTTATCCTTTTGCTTAAGTAGGTAATAAAGAAACCGGATAAATCCATGCATGTCGACATTAATGAGGTAGGTTTTCCAAACTCTATTTTCTTAATTAAAAAACTTTCTTTCTTATGTCACTTAATTTTAAGAAAACGCGTAAAATTAAATTTCAAGAGGATCCGAACCAAAAATCTTTTCTGCGTATTATTTGCTTAACTCGAAACCTCGTTTTTTTCGTGTGTATGGAAAGATCACTGAGCGTCTTTAACTTGTAACTTGGGAATTTTTTTTCCTTAATCTTATGTTGACTCGTGAAAGAAGTCGTCGCAGCTGCTTCTTCCGGCAACAACATTGAAACACCATCTGTTGCCGATAACAGAAGCACTTTGGCGATGAAATTGAACAGAAAACCTGAAATCTTATTAATCAACCAATTCTAGTAACAAGCGGCTCTTATCTCTCCAAAATGTATTTTTTTTTAAATTTGTTCAAAAAATTAAAATTTCTCGCCATTCCCTCTTCGATGGTTAACTATAATAAAATAAGACATTTTTCACCGGAGAGATAAGGTTGTATATTATGAAGCAGTCCGATATTGCATAACTGGTGGGATATCATATTAAAAACGATTCGAAGTACTAATTTGTGTATATAGGTCGCATTATTACATTTCATTACACGAAATATTTATATCACAGAATTAAACAGAAATTAATTAGGTAGAGTAATTAATGGTACTTTGAAGGCTTCAGTGCATTGAATTGTCACTCGTTATTTAAAATAGCAACGAACCCTCGCAGTTTTAATTAAGAAAACAAAAACGATAGCGCTCATCATCTCTTAATGTCTTAAGAGCCTCATACGGTTTCTCATCGTTACCATAGCAATTATTTTGCACTTTTAATTACTGCTTGAAAGGAATTTTTAATTAAATTTCTCTGTCCTATTATTGTTCACGGGAAAACAACTGTAAATACTAATGCCAGAAATCAGATATTATGAAAATTTGTGACGATTTATTCCAATGCATTTGCTTAGGTAATCAGTGACACACTTTTGTGTAAATTCAAAGAATGTACCCCCCTCGGACTGTTAATTAAGATTTTCAATTTGCGGGAACATGATTCAGAAAGAGTTCCGAGAAAATAGTCGTCAAAATAAATCCAGCAATTTTTTTCCCTCAGTACTGCCATCAGCTTCATTCATGCTAATATTCAGAAATACCGAGTAAGGTACGAGTCAAAATGATAGCACCACAGAAGAAAACCACAGTTACCCAAAACATAAAAAATATTTAATAACCTTTCATTTTTTATTACATTTCTGGTTAACAGAAGTTTTATAATATGTAAATTTCAAAGTCACATGATCATTTTTATCGATAAAATCATCTAATTGCATGAATTCACTATTTGTAAACTGAGTCGAAATGATAGCACCAGTATTGAAACAAAAAGAATAATAAATTACTAGTAACTTCGCCTCCCTGTTTTGAGATTAGCTTAAAAACTCTTGAAGGCATTGTTAATAAATTAATAAATTAATTTGATCCCAAGACAATGGAACTGCTTTCTTCAGTTCTGCAATGGATAATAACTGCCTGCCATCCTTGTAGACGGCTCTTGCCAAGATTCCCCACCAGTTTTCCATCGGATTAAAGTCTGGCGAAAGTGGAGACCAATCCATAACACCTACTCCATTCTGCAGAAACCACTCCCAGGATGTTCTCGCTGTATATAAGAGCGTTGTCTTGTTGATACATGAAGAAAGGTCCATCAAGATGAACTCCCAGTAACTCCTGATAGTCCGCAGCCTTCATTCCACCAGAGGGAAATGCAAGGGTTGTTTTTACCACGAGAGCTAAATCCTCCCCACACCATCAATGATCCACCACCTTGTTGACGCTTTGAAAATAGCGACTCTTCTCTTCTGACTTCATGCCAGTAGTAAGACCAGCCATCCGGACCATCTAAATTAAACTTCTCATTACTCCACAAGAGTGTGTTCACGAGCCCAGGCCACTCGTTTAGTCTTGTGTTGTGGTTTCAGTGAGGCATCACTTTCAGTTTTCTGTGTATTAGCCAAGTACATGCTTTTGCAGTTCTTACAACTATGGATTGTGATACTTGAATTGCGGATACGATGCAACAGATCGTGTGCAAAATGAGAGTTCGTAAGCTCTTTTATGACAAATCTTTTTTGCCGTGCTGAAAGAGTAGGATGGCGACCAGTTGATTTTTTCGTCCCATAAGTATCTTTCTGGGCAATGAAATTGCTGACAGCTTTGTGGGAACGCTCGATTCTTCTGCCAAATTCTCTGGGAAAATGTCCAGCTTCGTGTAGTTCTGTTATTCTTCCTCTTTCAAACTGTGTCAGTTGTTTGCCACGACCCATTACAAGATATAGTGTAAAATGAATTGCTTCACACAGAAGTGAAAAATGATTTGGTTTTAATGTTTCTCATGATAATTTCTTAGCTTGTATGCAAATTGGTGTCTCATTAGGGACAGTGGAGTTGGTGGTGCTATCATTTTGACTCAAACCTTAAGTAAATTAATCTATTAACTTCGATCATGCATGTCAATTTTAGTCAAATTAATCATTCTGAATGATCCTGAGAACACTGTGACTTAATAGGGTTTCAGATCAGAAATCTGTAATGTTTTCATCTAAATTTAGAGCATTAATTTTTTAAAAAGCAAGCAGGCTTGGATTCATTACAAAAATCAGCAAAATAAAATAAATCAACCATTCTTCTATATTTCACGAATATTTAATTTTTATGTCTATACGAGTCTTATCAATTCAGCTAGTTCTCTTTAAATTTAAATTCCACCATAAAGCTTGAAAGAATTAAACAAACCGGAATTAATCAAACAAGAGAAGCAGAAGAGTAAGTTCTCTTCGTGGCCCTAGGGAGCACAATAGTGGCTGATTGATTTTAGGAGACAATTCTTCTTGCTTTAAGCTCTCGGAAGAAATAGAAAGCATTAGCAAGATTATCTCTCTTTTTTGCGAAAAGAGTTCTGATTATCACGCGGGTTGTGCAACTTCCATGATTTCCGACGAGGGACCACAGAGGAAAAGTAATGTTTGGAAAGACCGACCACAGAAGCAAAGCCATTCAATTCGAAGCAAAAGATTAAAACGAAAGAGAAGGGTTTCTTTATCATTTTGCATTCACAGCATTAGTCAGAAATCCCTATTTTTAATTAGATTTAACTGAATGGCTTTCAGATGAACGATGAATTTAGCTTCTTTGAAGAGGATGTTCGCACAATCGACGAGCATTTCCATTTCATTATTCTAACTCTACACTGAATTCAACGAATTTGGAAAATAACAAAAAATTACTGTTTTTCTGTGTCGCAGAAGTATAAATCCAAACATTTGTGAATGAAAAACACTTGGTGATTTTTGTAACTTAATAACCAATACTTCCACCATTCTTCCTTAGCACTTTAATCATTCGCTTTGGCATGGAATTGAAAAGCTGCTGCAGTGATTCCTGTGATGGATAGTAAGTGCTCTGAACTCTTCAGTACTTTCATACTGTTTGCTTTTTGCGTAAACAGACTTTGCCAAAGGTTTTCATTTGGGTTCAAATCTGGAGAACAGGCAGGCCAATCCATGACTGGAACGCCGTTTGACTTCGCATTGTGGAATGGTGCGTTGTCCTGTTGGAATTTCCAAAAATCTCCTCCAACCGTCTCTCCACCAGGCAGCAGATGTTCTTCTAGCAGTTCTTGGTTTTTTATCCGTGCATTGACTACTGCGAGATTTGTTTTACCCTGTCATCCAAATCCTCCCACACCATCACAGATCCGCCTCCTTGCTGCTTTTTGGAATGGTGGTTCTCATGTCGTAAATCACCCCATTAATACTGCCAACCATCCGCCCCATCTAAATTAATGTTTTTCTCGTTACTGAAGACCAATTTTTGCCATTCCGTTTTCGACGTATAACTTGTTCTGTGGCAAATTCAAGACTTTTTTTTTATGCCGATGCTTCAGAGCGAGAGCTACCTTCTTCTTCCTGTATACTAGATGGGATTCACGTTAGAACAATCTGGAGAGAGTCGCTTTTGATATCAGGGAATGTTATCTCTCTTTGCGATTTCTCTAACCAAACTTCACGCTTTTCTCGATTTGACAGTTTCGATGGGCAAACAGGTCGTTATTTTGGTTGCATATTTTTCACCCAACTTGAAAACTATTTACAACTCCATGACTTTTATCAATTCGACGTACTATTTCTCTATTTTTTGTCTTTTTATTGGAAATCTCCGAGTACTGACCCACGCGGCATGGTTAATTTAAGAGAAAATTTCTGCAAAAGGTTTTAAAACCACGTGAATAGTATGTAAATCATATTCCAATAAGTGGAAGAAAAAATGTTGGTGGATTTATACTTTTGCAACGCGCCTTACAACTTGCTTCTTGATTCATTTATTTATTCAAGAAACTATTCTTTATTCCTGAGTGATATTCATTTGCGAAGACATAAATATATAAATAGCCCTTGACAGAAATAAATAGCAATAAAGAATTTATTCAAAGTAACTAGTTCTTCCAAAATCTACTAATTAGGAGAAGTTATAGAAGACGTAAAAAAACAAAGAGTATTGCTCATTAAATACATTTCATGTAACGATTAGGTACTAATTTATTTATTCTTAATTAGCCTCACCAGAAAAAAAACCACTCGAAATTAATGAACTCTAACCAAACAAGAAACTCGCCCAACTCAGTCACTAAACTTGTATTACACGAATACCCGTATGAGCAGTTCATTAATTCGCATAACGAAATGCAAATATGAAAACGCATGCTTTAATAGTTCGATTAAACATGATTTCTCAAGAAGTAGATTCTACATAAATTTCTGTGTAATAAATATTTTATCACATTTCATCCCGATAAGGTTCCCTCTTGACACCACAGCCGAATCTACACGATTGCCATTAGCTTTCCAGATTGCTTTCATTACATTAACAAGACATCCCTGCCGGGAAAGCAATCTTGAAATTGAAGTTTCTCCACTCGTGAAAAACTTTCACCAACTGAAAAGGTTCCCATGCAAATATATTCGCAGACGATGGGTGCACAAAGGAGGACGACACAATGTAACTTTTTCCAATTTCACTTTAAGGTAAATAAATTTGTATACTTAATAATAAATTCACGTTTTCAGATAATAAATCATTATAATTAACCATATGCTCCCTCTTTAAGACGTTAAATTTGTTACTATTCTCTTTAAGCTGATCCTCCACTCCAAATGCAAAACCCCCAAAACCTATTTCTTGCCCTTCGTTAAAGCTCGAGTTTCCAACGTCATAAGCAGTTAAAATTGAATCCAAAGCAAATGCAGATAAACAGTTTCGTGCATTTCTTTTATTTTTCTTATCTGTTTTAATTACAACTCGTGTCTTTCCAAGATGAAAAATTTAATAGCTTCCACGGAGGGAAGGTATGAAATATGCAAATGATTTGAAAAGCTACAGGAAAAATTACGAACGCGAATTGCTTGGAAGTGTAAAAATATTAAAAATGGGTAAAAAGTTTAAAGTGAACTAAAAATAAAAAATAATAAGTGAAAAAAACAATAAATTTCATCACCAAGCATAATTAAATCGATAAAAATTTCACATCTACCACTATGTTGTAAGATTACTAGAATTTTATATTTATTAACTTTTGATAACTGTAGCAAAATGGCAATTTGCTTTTGATAACATTAGGCATTCTTTACCATACAGAATTTTTTACCTCTATATAACAGAGAACACATTGAAGAAAGCAAATTGCCCCTTTGTCATGCGTTTTTAAAAGACCGATATGAGAAAATTATACGAATCTACAATACATTTGTTGTTTTTCGACAATTTCTTCTAAAATTCTTTATTATTAGAAAATTTCATGGTTTTAATTCTTTAGTATTAAAAGGAGAAAACTTGCATTACGTATTTTGAAGTGGTGAGGTGCAAAAGACAATTGTGACAGAGAGAGGAGAGCGGCAGAGATATCAATAAAGAGACACCATTTACTTAATTTGCATGTAATGCGGGCTGTTTAGTATTTCATTGGGGAAGTTCGGATATGCTGTAAAGGTGACATCATAGTTTCGATTCGTTAAGTTTTGCTACATGTTCAAATCAAAACCTAACGTTAAAAGTGGCAAGTTCTGTCAGTAGAGTTTCTGGTTGGCTGTGCCCAGTCAGCTAGCCCAGTGCGATAAGTAATGTCATAAAAGATGCCCAAGACCTTTAGGTTTCTTTTTTCTTTTGCAACGAGGAAATCGAAGGCGAAAACCATACAAGAATTTGTCAGTAAACAAGTGCAGTTTTAGTGAAAACTGTTAGCGAAAACCACCATATATGTGTCTGTTGTAAACAGGCCAGAACCTGTCTTTTTTATTGGCCTCGAATTACATACTATGACGTCAATAATGCTTTGCTTCGATATTACTAGTTGACGTCTATCATGCATGGCCCCGAGTGTTTCAATGGTCTCGGACAGATGGCACTGATTAACAACATATTACACATTTAACATGGGAAAAGTCGAAAATGATATGCCTCAGTATTGATGCTGTCTGGAGGAAAGGAGACTAAGATGAATTTTTCAAATAGTGTTTATTTGAACAATAAGTAAATTGTAATTATTCTTACAAAATAATAGAAATTAACAAGAAATTAATCCCTCCGAGGACTGTATAGAAAAGTAGCGGAAGCCTTCTATTTTTACCCCGTTATCTGCACTTTTTAACCCCCCCCCCCAA
>JAHWFO010011683.1:591152-768283 GCA_023313115.1 Rhysida immarginata | reverse complement strand
CAAAAAATTTATTTTCTCGAACGTAGTATTTAGAAAATGTAAAAGAGCTTTATCTTCTTTTGTTTCTCATCCTTTCCAATCGAATGACATATCACATGACATATGTTGCGACAATTCTAAAGACCAAGTGATTGTCACCCCAACAAGTCCGACCCCACTTGGGCAATTTGGCCCAAACTTCATAGTAAAGTAGATCTTGCCTAGAGGAATCTGTATACCGAATTTCATTTCTTTACAAACCGAAATATCACGTAGACCTTTTGGTCTCCTCTAACTCCCATCCCCGTAACTCCGACCCCAGTGGATTAATCAATACCAAATTAAATAGTAAAGGAGGACATGCCCTTTGTAAGCTATTCTCGGAATTTCAACTTTCTACGTGAAAAAAATGCAGAAAATATGAAGGGGGACAGACGGACATTGTGAAACCAGTAAGCGCTCCATTCCTTTCGCTACTTAATAACGATCTTCAGGTGTCTTCAGCTTCTTCGGATCAATCAATTCTTCCTCGTTGGATCTTTCAATTGATTACTATATATATAGTAGGAGTTATTAAGCGAACATCCCAAATTTCTCAAAAGAACAGGGTCTTAGAATAATAAGTCAAGATTCAAGAAATAACTTAAGTTGTTAATGAACGTCACACAGCCAAGCTTAATGCGCGATACTAAAATAAGGCCTTAGTTCGCGTTAGCTGGAGTAGCACCGTTACGACGTTCTAGAAGATTCTGGAGGCTCGTTTGTGTCGATTGATCCGAAAAGTTCCTTGATGTTGATTGGCCGTGTCGTTTCCCGTGCCAGACGTGGATTCGATGTTGCCCAGGCTGAACAGCGTAGCATTGGCGTCTTGCTGCTGGGACCTTTATGCGGGACGGAACGTTCTTTTGGTTAGGTCTCAAAACACGACGCAATGCAGTCGGGTCTCCATGGGGCCTTCTCTCGTCTCCCATATTGACACGCATTAAATCAAAGTCTCTTATCAAAAGTGCAAAACCGAGACGTACCTTTAATTAGTTGATCCGTTCGATTAACTGGAGCTCGACGGCGGCTAAGATTAAACCTTTGCTTATGATTCTCAAATTTCCTTGAACGGCATTTCGAGTGGGGTTCGCTTTCTACTAAATCCAAATCACCCATCGTGGTTCGCTTTTGGAGCCGAGGGCAGATGTCTCAGCGGACGCCACTTAGTGGAATGTCATTCGCAATCCAGCGAAACATCATAGAAAGAGCAATCTGGCAACGACTGTGAATGGACAAAAGCAGAATTTCCAGATATTTATAGTTTTTATGGGCCAACGCAGGTTTAAATTCTTCATATCTATAACCGACGTGATGTCTCTGCTACGAACGAAAATGAACTCGCGAAGCAACTAGATCCAATATGATCCCATCATTTATCGACAGGTTTTTGATTTATGATTCATCCGCTTAGACAAAGCATCTCAAAAGGAAACGGCTAATATAACGAAAAACAATAAGAAAACGTACGAGACAGAGTTAAAAATAACTTTTATATCGGCAAAGGTAAATATTAAAATAAATTTTTGACTCCGCCTTCTTTTTCTAAGTATTAAAAACTTAAATGATTTAATAACCCCGTTTATTCTGACTTCCCCTCCTAGTTAGATCAGAGAAATGGACCACAGCACACTAAGAGCTGATCATCTTTAGAGAATTGCCCTGCTAGAAATGAGATGATAAAAAAGGAGCATAGGTAGATAATGGAAAGAAAAGATAAGAACTTCCATCATTCGTCTCAATTTTCGAAAGTGAATGCTCGTCTGTTATATACGAGTAAGAATGATGAGAAAGGATGCGCTACTTAAAGTAGCAGAGAGCACTATAAAGATTAATAAAGAAATTCCTCTTTGAAAATAAACAATATTTAGAGAGCTGTATTGATAGAGTGAGAAGAACCACATTAGTTTAGACAAAACTATGTAAAATACTTAGATTATTAAAGAACACACACACACTACTGGAATAGGATGAATTAATTCCTCTGACAAAATCTCCTATCATAGCTGTTTATTGTTTAATGGTTGTAACTTTAAAGAAGATTCGCGGACGCCATTGACATGACTAAAATGATAACTAAAAAGAGATGTTTCGAATACAGAACCATTATGGAAATGAAAGAAATCGTGGTTCGACAGGATCTGCGAAACATCCAGAAGATGCTTCAACTCTTTGCGAAGACCATGTAGGAAACCAAAACATGCCACGTTCTCCTACACCCTCCCCCTGGAAATTCTTCTTTCTTGTTCAATATGAATTTTTTTCAATCTCTTACTTTGTCATATAAATTAATGATTTTTGGAGAGGATACGTACGAGCGCTTTCCAAGGCGGAATTTAGTGCCGTACGCATCGTACAACAGTGCAAGATGAAGGAAGGCTGCTCCTAACTCCATTCTGGCTGAACTTCACCCATGAACCCAGCTATTTACCTGATAACCAGTCAAAAAGATCAGGAAGATGGTAGCACAGGAAAATTCTCAGACACAGAAGCCCATGGCTCAGAAGGCAGAAATATCTGCATCGACGATAAACCGCATAATTAAACGCAACTTAGGCCTGCGCAGTTCCATAAACCCAGAGTTCATTTTCTTAGTGAATGTCACATCTGTGAATGCAAAAAAAAAAAACGCCCGGAAACTCTACGAAGGCTACCTTGCGGGCGAGAAATAGCGGTTTGTTGTCACGTTGGATGAAGCGTCGGTTTACCTCAGATTGTGATAAGGTTCGAGCAATTGTCTACCGTCCAGCAGATGCGAAAGGCCGGACTGACTGGGTGCGGAAATGTCGTGAGAGTTTTCATGGTGGTGGCAGGGTACTGCTCAAAAAACTTCGTCGAGTGGAGAAAAACGCTAAGGTGAATGCAAATTACTACCAGGAGAATATTTTGAAACCTCTTTACACGGAGGAGGAGAGCAACAAAGTTTGTGTTCATCAAGAGAAGGCTTCAAGCCACACTGCGCGCAACACAGAATTTCAGGGCACAAATGGAAGATTAGACCGGCATTCGTGCAATACCTTTCTCTGCTATCCCTGTCAAGTCACCTGACGCCTCCCCCAGGGACTTTTGTGGTTTTGGACTTCTCAAAAGGGAAGGCGTCGCCCCAAAATCATCGCTGGAAAGAAATTCCTCTCGCTGTCCTGCAAAGAAGTCTGCTAGCATAAAAATTACGCTGCCGGGAAACACATTGAACAAAATCGTTGATGGAAAAAGAGCTTCACGTGGAGTGATAATCATCCAAAATCGGCTAAGTTAAGGAGAAATGACCCTCCGTATAGTCGATCGCTCAAAGGTTCAATATCGATAAAATTAACTTTGAATTAAAAAAGTCTATGTAATTAACCCATTAACAATCGCAAACGGGATATTATCGTTTCTCCTTATTTCTCTTAAAATTGCCTTTTATTCCTTTCACGTTTTTCATCTTTACTGCAGATGGCAAATTTTTAAAGGAGACAGATTTATTTTCGTAGGGTCGTTTCTGAGATGAAACAGCGCTTTTTCCGTAATGATCTATAAGCATCCTACCCTCTCGGCATTTTCTAAACTAAACTTCTTATCTTAATTGGAAATGATTTTTTCCTTATGTGAAGAGTAGTTTTTGCGCTCCCTCTTACCGGATGGTTCAAGAATTTATCGTCAATTAGCCACAAGCCACTGCATTGTTGGCGGCACTACATAGATGACATTAATAAAAAGTTGGCAAAATATTTTCCCTTGATGGTTTTGGATAAAAATGAACGCAAACGGTGCACTTAATCATCGTTGAAGAACGAAAAATAAAAAAATCTTAAACTCCATAATAATTCATTGTTTCCCTCCTCCCATTCTCGTTAGCTTCGATAAAAAAAAAACAAAAAAACTTTCATACGCCAAATAAAAGCAAAACGGTATTTTTCATTTTACTGAAATTCCAACAAATTTAGCCACACTATTGATAAAAAATATCGTACGAAATCGAATGCACGTTACTTCATTTACTTCACGAGCTGGTATAAATATTCAAAAGCCCAAATCAAATTACGATAATCTTAAATAATGAAAATTGCTTGTAACTTAATGAACTCCGTAATTATCAGTTGAAAGGTTAATTGAAAGCTTGCCAGTCACTCCTACGGAATAAATGAAATAGTTTTTAAAATACTTTATTTAATTAACTTCTACGAAGTTCGAATTTAGAGCAGGCAAGAAACCTTTAATTTCTTTTCTTAAAATACAGCAGATTCATTTATTAATGGTTTCTCAAAACATTAACAATTACGGAGTTTTATATTCATTCATTCATTTTTCTGCATATCTTTGCTTACTGGGAATTTTGAGCCCGTCATATGATGTCAGTTTCATTTTATGCTCCATTAACATACATTAAATTTGATAGAAAGATGGACTGATTGATTTGACTGATTGAAACATCAACAGAGAATAACCTACCAGATAAACAAGAGCGAAAGACCACATGTTGCCCCCAAACAGACCAGAACCTAAATATATACAGAGCGAGTCAAAAGTCTGTTATCATCTATAAAATTTCAAAACGAGTCGAGATACATTAAAGACAAGTTGTCTAAAACGTCTGAGACGAAGCCATCCAAAATCATTTCTGTGTACCTTACTCCTTAAAAAACGGGTCCCACCAAGATATCATTCCATAGCCCACACAACACGTTTATTCTCCAGTTCTGAGCCTTAACGCTCTCGGCCACCGAGCCGGCGTGTAGTGGGTTTATTAGGAGCTTTAGCAAAGAGCTACTTATAAGAATGCACGGTTGATCTGCACGATAGCGTGAAAACGGATTAAATTTTTCAAATTCTGTTTTCAGAAATATGAGCCTCAAGGTCTTAGCTCGGCTGTATCAACTTTTCAGGATTTTTCGTAGGCCCCTTCAAGTCGAATTCACGTGCTAAAACAGTGACCTAAAAATAAAAAGATAATGGCATGTCATAACAATCGATTCTTCAAGAATGAATACACTGTCATTTTCTGTTTATCTTTTAAAGTATTGTTGATATAAGCTTGCGCACGCGACGTTCGCTTTGTCGACGGACAATTGCTCAACTGCTTAACTACTAGGTGACCACAAAAGTTCTTGCCATTTTTATGTTGCCATAAAAGGAAGTGATAGAAGGTATTAGAAGGTATACAATGAATGTACACAGTGTGGTCCAAAATCTATCGGGGGGGGGGGGCCCCAGGAAGTAAGCCTGTATAAATACAGAGCTGTTGGGTATTCACATCATTCACATCTCGTGCAGAAGTGAAGACAAATGGAGATATCGAAGGAGATGGTTAGGTGTTGTTTGCTTTATGACTCTAAGGAGGGCTTGTCAGGAGCAGCATCAAGTCGCCGAATGTGTCTTGCGTTTGGGGATGATGCTGTGAATGAACATTGGTTTCAGAAATTCAGATCGGGAGAATTTGCCATTTCTGATGAACCCCGCAGTCTAGTGTGTCTGGTGGACTAGACGCCAAACGGTTCACTACGAGCTGCTATCAACTGGCCAAACCGTCACTGACCTGTATCCCCAGCAGTTGGAATGTGTGCAACAGGCACTGCAGCAGAAGGAGCCAGCATTGGTGAATCGCAAAGGGGTACTCTTCCTTCACGAGGCACGGGTGGCCAGGGAAACCAAAGAGCGGCTTGGCTGGGAAACTTTGTGTCATCCACCTTACTCACCAGATCTTGCTCTAATGGATTATCACCTTTTTCATTCTCTGGACAACCATCTTCGTGGAAAATCCTACACCAATGATACAGATCTGCGAAAGGCACTTACGGACTTCTTTGAGTCCAAGACCGGCAAAATTTTACAGCCGAGGGGTTGATCAACTGGAGACACGTTGGCAGAAGGTGCTAGATGCCAATGGGGATTACTTTGGGGACTAGCAATACGCTACTTTTTGTGTACATCATTTTGTTTTCCGGAATTAAAAACGGTAAAAAGGAGTGAAATTCAGTATCCAGATTCCTATAGGCAAGATCTACATAATTATGAAATTTAGGCCCAATTGTTTCAGTGGGGTCGGAATTGCGGAGGTGACAGTCACTTGGTCTTTAGAACTATGGCGACATATGGCATTTAATATGTCATTCAATCAGAAATGATGAGAAAAAAGGAAATAGAGCTCTTTTACATTTTCAAGAAACTAAATTTTTGGAGGGAGGGGCTGTAAAATGTAGATAAAGGGTTAAAATAGATGACCGCAGGGTCCGCTTCTTGCCTTACCCTACCCGGGGGGATTAATTTCTTGTTAATAAATGTATAAATATATTTCGCTTCACAGCTAAAGCTCTTCCTTGGGATGTTTACAATATTTTATTTTTAATCTCTTTTTTTTTATTTTTGTTAAAGCGTTTGAGTCCTACAACTGTTACGGTAACAAAGTTACAAATTGCAATGTGCAAAATTCGAGGTCAAGAATTCAAATTAAAAAATACTATATATTGACAATTCTAATAGAAATATTAATAGAACAATTATATAATAACCAGTTGATATAAAAATGTGGAAGAAATGGTAAACAGAAGTAAAATTTAAATTTAGACATGTTTACATACATGAGAATATATATAAGAAGCCCAAAATCATCCGCACGATTTCCCTATATATGAATTTCTTCAATCAGATTACTTTTAATTCTTAAATCTAACAGCACAGGAATCCAATCTGTACCATTCCTAACACATTTCCCTCATCCTTTCACTCTTTGTCTATCTGAAAGAATGTTGGCATCAGTTTTGCAACTCTTGTGAAGCAATTCTTGTCTGGAGCGCTTCCTCGTGACTGATGGCAGGGAATAGCTCTGCTCTCACCCGCCGGTGGTGCTCTAAATTCCCTTTAAAAAGCTTTGGGGAGCCATAAACGTCCGGAACCCTCGTCTTCCTTTTTTTGTATAACTGAAGCCGCAAAAGGCCAAGGGACTTAACCCGGAAAGGTTTTGCGGTCCTACCAGATGTTTTAGAAAGAGTTAAGGAGACCAGCTAGCTGTTAGGCACAAACACACAGAGACACACACTTTGTGGGTAGAACAAAAAAAAAATCATATTTCGAAAGCGATGGCAAAGGCAGAAAGTTTACGAGTTGCCAAAAGCTCCATAAAATAATGCGTGACTACAGATAAAGAACGATAAAAAGTTGTTTCATCCAGAAAAGTATCTTTGCAAAAAAAATATTCATAACATGCTGGGTTGAATTATGACATTCCTTAGAGCTTCATTTTCTTAGACAATCCATATTAAGTCAAATATAGCAAAACAGACCAGTCACAGTATAAAAGAATCCGAGTTTAAATAAATTTATAAATTGCAGAGATTATTAAATTATATTTAAGTTATCCGAATCACAGCACAAAAATTTTAACGAGTTTATGAGTTTTAACATTTAAGTGAAATTTTTTATGCATTTAATTATCACTTAATGCAAAACAATTCTAAGAAGTCATTGGTGTGTGTACATTTTAGAAGAACTTCCTACGCTTTTAGCATCTGCTTTTATCCGAACGAATTTGACTTCTTTACAACTACTAATGGCTGTTGACACCGAACACAAACTTCTTTTCAGAGGTTAATTACTAAAGAGTTTTTCTCTTCCTCCACTACATTTCTTTTTTTTTTCCTTCTTCTTCAAAGAATGTTAAATTGGTTTCCCCCTAGTAAAGTTTTAACGAATATGGGTGTAATTACAGAGGAAAAGCGAGACAGACATTTGAACACGGACCCTTTCCAATTACGCTTCTCATCTTCTCAGAACACAAATAATGTTTTCGAGGGACAGGAGAAAGAAAAGAGAGAAAAAAAAATTTGAAGAAACCATGTAACACATTAAGCTCGTCCATTATAGTGCGCAAAACTTAAAATGGTCCAAGCGCGACTTGTAAATAAAATATTTTCAACGGAAAGGTATAAAAACGATTGTTAAGAACAAAGTTTTATTTTGTAGAACGTATTTTCTGATGAAAAATACACATACAAATTATTTCCTAGATAGTGTATCATTAACAAATTAGGAGATTATAAAATATTAATAAGGAAGTTGCATATTAAATGTTCTATATCAATATATGTTGAAGTAAAATTTCCCGTATTTTGTTGAAGTAATTTTTATGAATTTCTTAAAGCTATTTTTAACCGTTTTCAAGATACGAAACTTCGTCCTCTATTATTTAATGAAAAGACATTACTGAGAGGCAGGGGGTTGAAGACAATACAACCCCTGGTGAAAAGTTTTCCTATCTAATTGACCACCTGTTCAATGTGCCGAAAATAAATTTATTTTCGATAGATAAAGAAGGTTTAAATCGAGTTGAAGGTAATACATTTTTGTGTAAGATATCAGCTATTAAAAACAGGCGGAACTATTATCAAACGTGTCATGCATTACCCACAAAGTTCATGTTGTTTGAAAGGTACCCAAATCTTCCGTTCTTGCAACTTTGTTTTAAAAGGTTCCCTTCCCCTACGATAAAATGAGGTACTCCGAAGTATTGACAATTTGCATGCGCAAAGAATGTGAAAATTAGGTAATACTCATTTGAGTAAGGGAAATAACATGGTGCCAAGAAAACATCATAGTGAGACGTTTACAAGCAATTATGGAGCAGATACAAAGGGGAAAGAGTCAAACTGAACTGATGAACTGTCCTCGACTACTATTAACTATATATGGAAGAAGTTCCAAGAGAGAGGAACTGTGCAAACCCAATCTCGACCGGGGCGTCCACGAGCAACATCACAGAGGGATGATCGAAGATTGAGGTCGCTCTGCAAGACAATGAGAAGAATGCCTTCAAAGAACATGAACATAGAGTGGTCCCAATCAGATGTATAGTCGGGTGCAAAAAGGTTTTTACCTGCTCCGTAGGAACTGAGCTTACCAGATTTGATCGGTTGCAAAATCAGGTACTTTTACTGAGAGTCAAGGCAGATTAGACTGGATTGGTCCCTTCTGAATGAAAATAGGGTAGCAGGTATACGCTTGGGATGTGCTATTCAAGTGCTGAACTACGACTTAAGTCTAAACCTTTTTTGCATCCGACTGTACCTGCTTCAGATCACACGTTAAGAAACCGGCTTCATGAGATGGGATATCATTACAATAAAGCTAAAACCAAACCCTATCTTACGTAGAAGCACATGCGAGACCGGATGGAAGACACATGGGGTCGTGTAATCTTCAGTGATGAATGTCGCTGCAGTTCAATGATGATATGGGATGCATGTCGTTCAAAGGATCAAGACGATTATATATTTTGAAACGTACAATGACTGCTTCCGTATATTGCTCAGTTCTAGGCGTCTTCTTAATCCTTACAATCAAAGACCCATCTATCAGCATGACAATGCGTCATACAGCTGCTTCCGTCACCAACTATTTGAACGTAAGAAACATTGAAGTGATGAAATGGCCTGCAAATTCACACGACCTCACACGATCGAGAATCTGTGATATTATTTGAAAAAAAAGGTTAATGAAAAGAAGTCCACTAACAAAGAGAAACTGTGTAGCATCTGTCCCATGATGAATTGAAGCGTACGGCAGAGCTACCAAATATTAGTAAGTAATGAATTGCATGTTCTGTAGGTAAATACGAATATTTTTTCCAGGTACCTTTCAAAAAATATGAACTATATGAATAATATACGGCAGACTTGATAATAGTTCCGTGTGTTTATAATAGCAGAGATCATACTTAATAATGTATTATCTTCAACTCGATATAAACCTTTATCTATCGAAAATAAATATATTTTCGGAACATTGAACAGGTGATCAATGAGATACGAAAACTTTTTTCCAGGGAAAACGATTTTTAACTTTTCATGACAGTTTTTATTGGATTCATAGATTTGTAGTTTTGAAGTTATAACAACGATTAATTTGGGATGCAACTCGAAACTGCCATGAAGTCTTATGTTTCAAAGTTAGTAAATGGACTATCTGGATTTTTCACTACCTCATTCAGAATTATTTAAATATACCAAACTTTCTTTTGTTGGATAGGCTGTAAATAATTCTCACCTCCTATAAATGGCAAAGAAATAGCATGTAATCACTTATTAAGCTACATGTCTGTATGCACTGGGAAACACAACTGTTTTATTAAATTATAAGAAGATAGGGCTTTAAGTATACAACTCCGGGCAAAAAAACTTATTGCTATTTAAACTTATTTATTGAAAAACCAAATAACCACATTAACAATACAATAATAAGTGATTTTAATCATCAGTCCATTAGTTACAATATATCAAAAGTTATTTATCAAACTAGTCATTTACTTTGTTTTAATCGTATTAAAGGCAAAAAAAATTACGATATGCAAAACACAAGGCAAAAATATTACGATATTTTTATACGTTATTACTTGAATTTATTCAGCAATGGGACGAAAACGTGAAATATCCAGAGAAACAAAGCGAGTTATTATTGCCCTTAACCGAGAAGGCAAAAAAATAAAAACAATCTGAAATTGCAGATGCTGTTCAAAGATGAAAAAAACCCAGCTTTTAGGAAATCAACACAAGTGTGGAAGGAAACGTAAAACCAGTGAATATGAAGATCGCAATTTGCGGAGAATAGTGAAGAAACATCGTTTCAGTACAGTAAAGAACTTCCATGTCCTTTGGAAGAGAAGTGGAACAGACATTTCCTTACGAACTACTGTTAACCGTTTGCATGAGATGCAGTTTAAGAATTGTGTTCCAAAAAGAAAGCCCTGCTAACAAGCAAGCAAAAAAAGCCCGTCTGAGGAACGTAGAGATTGGGATGCTGAGAAATGGAGCAAGATTTTATTTAGTGATGAATCACATATCGCAATCAAGGAAAGAGTATGGCGAAGAAAAGAAACAACTTTTAATCCAGAATGTCTTCGTTGCATGAGTGCTGAAGGTGATGGGGACCTGTGCTTTCTGAATGGAACACTAAATGCAACCGGTTATCAAGAAATTCTTGAAGCCTTCATGATTCCTACATCAATAAACATGTTTGGTGACAACCAGTTCCTATTCCAGCAAGATGGAGCGTCTTGCCACACTCCAAGAGATAGCTGCAGGAGAGAAAGATAGAGGTTTTACCATGGTCTAGCAATTCACCTGACCACAACTTATCATAGAAAGTTTATGGTACGAAGTCAAACACCACCTTAAAAAACAAAAACCATCCATTCGGGATGAGTTAAAGACGATTCTACGACAGATTTGACTAAATATCACACGAAACATGCATCCGATTGGTTGAAAGTATGCCAAGGCAAATTCATGCAGTGAGTGAAGCAGATGCCAGAGAATTGAATGCAGGTTTTCCTGGGGCAAAAGAGTTCGTTCTAAGTATACTATTTTTCACAAAAATCGAAATGCCAGCCAAACACTTAATCTGATCAAAATATAATTTAGCATGCAAACTCCTCTCTGCCAATGACTAAATTTCTGTATTTATTATTAAATATTTATTGCAGACCATCGCTCCTAGGAAGCTGTATTGTGCAGCTGTATTCTGTGTCTGAGGTACCGTTTCCTACAGCAGTAGATATCTCTAGTTAGGGTACGTACATGATCAGCTAACAATACGTGGATGACACTTGTGAACAGTTCCGTCTTTTCCCATGCTAGAGGCCATTTAACAACAGAATAATGCTCGACACCGTACAGTATACATCTCTCTGGAACCTTGCTGTTCAAACTCTCTTGCCCGGTGAGGCCCACCAGATCTTTCGCCAGTCGTATATGTGTGTGGGTCGTGATGAGTCGTCCAGTTCCTAAATTAAAAATGCCAGAAAAATCGAGTAGAAATTTGTGACCGCCAGCTTTACCTAGTAAACTAATCGAGCTCAATCCAGGATCGAATTTGAGGCCAGCCTTGCTTTACGTCGCGTACAAGAAGGCAGCTTTGGTTCCTCGGTCAGCAGTAAGTGCTCAAAATTCTTCCAAAATCAATTTACAGTCGATTAAGGAAAACGGTAAAATCATTGCAATAACATGATTTCTATTATTGTATCTACGCACATTTATAAGTCACTGGTTCGCAAACTCAGCTTTGTGAAAGTGGTTCGCGAGTCAAAATAGTTTGGGAATCACTGCTCTAGGGTGAAGGAGAGCAAGTCAAATAAATATGTGAGAAATTAGCTCACAAAAGTGCATCAAATATTCGTTGCATCTTGGCAGAATAAAGCTGAAATCAATACTCCGAACCCATTTAAATTTTAGTTCTACCAATAATTAAAAGTAGAATTATTTCTATATATAATCAACGTTTATAAGTACGTTGATTGGCTATGCCATGAGCCTAACGTTTATTTATTGTCCTCTTAAAGAATAATTTATTGTATAGTCCACGTAATATTGCAAGATAAAAAGAATTTATTTTTAAAGATTCGTAAAAAAAAATTACTTTTCAGGTAAAGAATTATTTTAACCTGAAATTTAAAGAGAAATTAGGATTTCAGATGTAAAAGAATTCACACGCAACAAAGAAAAAAAACATTGGAATCATTTAACTCTTCTTTTAAAGCAGAAATCGAAATAGAAAAACGCAACCAAGTTGCAATGGGAATTTGATTGCAAATAGAAAGAGTTTCCTTTTGCAATGTCTCCAAAGGGGGCGATGGTTTGCACATTTCTTTCCCTTTTGATCAGAAGAGTCGGCTAATCTGAAGTGGTCACTTTCTCAAAATGATAAATGTCCCAAGGGATCACAGTTCTCCAGGTGGTCGTGAACCCAATGAAGAAAGCCCACCTGTCCAAAGCGTGACTTATATCTCACCATCCATTGATTCCCGAGTCTTGTCGCTTGTTGTAGGCTCTCAGGATGGTAAAGAATTCATAGTAGAACAAAAGAAATTCAAAAGACTTTTCTCTTTAAAAAAATCCATTATAAAGATGAAAAAAATTCCCTTTCGAACAATAACTTTCATCCTTTTTTTAAAACTTCAATTTTTTATATGGTGTGATAAGCAAAAGAGGAGAGAAAAAAAAATTCAGAGTTTTCAGAGACAAGAAGCATTAAGCCACCAGAGTTTCTTCTATCAGAAAATATATTTTTTTCTTTTCTGAAGTTTTTAACGAAACTGTTTCTTTCACATTTCTTTTTTTTTTCGCTGATAAAATTCAAATCTCAAGTGAAAAGTTTAAATTTATTGTTTATTTAAAAGCAATATTTCACCCGAAGGAAATAATTCTTCACTGGCTTGTAATTGATAAAGATTTGAACATTTAATAGTTAGCCCTAAAGAAAAGTTATATCTCAATATCTACACATTTCCTAAAATAAAAATTTTTCACTACGTTTAAAAATGAAGACTTTTATTTATCTATTAATGTTTCTCTTGTATCTAATTCAAGTGAAAAATTAACATGTCGGTTCATCCTTAGAATTTAGATTAACAAGCATCCCTTACTGAATTTCAAGTAAAAAATTGATAATTATTATCTTTCCTCCCATATAAGAAACCAGCAATATATCATTTGAAAAAGGCGGCCGCTGAATAGATAAGACCTTACCACTGCATCGTTTTAATTAAAGACCCATTTGCAATAAATCAGGAATTAATTAGTCAGCAATAAGCCAGTAATTAATTTTGCTTAAGTTTTATTTATACCCACAACACACACACGGTTTGTCAGTTTTAATAAAGAATACAAAGATAAACATATAATATAGCTATGTCTACGGAATATGAATTTTCGCAAAAATAGAGAAGGGCGGAAATTTTGGCGATAGTTCTTTAATGAAATTTGATTTAAATGGAGAATAGTTCTTTGCGTTCCAGTAAAAATAAATATTCATTCAAATTGTGAATAAATACATGTAAATAACTACAGCACTAAATTTATAATTAATTCAGAAATCTAAGGATTGGATAATTTTCACCAATTTGGTAAAGTTCATCTGAAGTAGCTGGCGAATGAAATTAACATCTTATATATTAAAGAGTAATTTTTGGATGTTCTTATGAGGATTTTTACACGCCAAACCTCAAATATTTAAATAATTGATGAAAACAGGAAAGAAAATTCCACAGCCTGGATTCAACCAGGAACCTTCTGCTCACCGTGCAGACGAGCCATCTTCTGCTCTTATACAGGATGTTTCATAATTGGTGTCCCGTCTTTAGGTCCAAATAACGGCTCAAGGGAAACAGGTGGGGGGGAAATGAATAGTGATTATTTGGTTTTAATGTCCCCTAATTCAGAATAAAACATTTCGCGTCCCTGGGGGTGAAGGGGTAAATTTTGAAAATTTTAATTTTGTAGGGGTAGGGGTTAGACCCTTTGTGTTATTTAGAAAGTTGTAGAGCTTCATGCAAAATATGGGTTTAGCAAAAAACCCGGTGAAAAAATCTCATCCCCTGCCCCCTTTATCGAGTGGGTAAAGTGATAGGTATGGCTAGCCGATGTGGACAAAAACCATACTTATTAGAAAACAGTAGGGCCTACATTTGGAAAATTAATGAGAATGAATGAGTCCTTACCCTGAAAAGCTAATAAACTCGACCGGGCTTTTCCCCCCAGGAAAAACGTTATGAAATTTGAAAACTGTACATGGGAAATGAGTTTTTCTGTTTTTGTCTACATTAGCTAGCCATACCTTTCACTTTACCCACTCGATAAAGGGCAGGGGATGAGATTTTTTCACCGGGTTTTTTGCTAAACCCACATTTTACATGATGCTCTACAACTTTCTAAATAACACATGGGGTCTAACCCCTACCCCTAAAAAATTAAAATTTTCAAAATTTACCCCTTCACCCCCAGGGACGCGAAATGTTTTTATTCTGAATTAGGGGACATTAAAACCAAATAATCAATATTCATTTTCCCCCAATCTGTCCCCCCTTGAGTTGTTATTTGAACCTAAAGACCGGACACCAATTATGAAACACCCTGTATATGTTTGGATGCTTATCTAGATAAAGCCGAGCTGCGCAGCAGTATTCTCCTTAGCAGCTTCATAGCACATGGGCATTAGCAGGAAGAAGACTGTGGCCGAGTGCTCAGCCATCATTGTACAATGAATTGCATGTGTGTGAAATATGCAAAACTGGATGGCCATGTGACATGATCTGCATGTACAAATGTTTCAGTTTCATTTTTGAATGATCTATTCATCCGATTTGATGCGGTTTTTTTAATTGTGTTCTAAGTGAATGAGGAACAACTTCATTATGATTTAGGAGATAAATTTTGTGTAGATTATAATTTGCATAATCAGTTAATCGGAAGGTCACCAAAAGTTCACCATTATGGTCCAAAGTTCACCATTAAATCACTACAGGAAAAAAAAGTTACCAACAATTAGTTAACTATTTTACTGAAACTGATTACAGTAACTGTTCAAAGAGACATTGATTGGCGAACAGTTTCAAAAATACCTGGCATGTCACGTACATTCCCAACTGCAACTGCAATTCTGACAGCTAAGTCCTCATCTGAGTTCACAGAAAAAATAATCCAGAGATGACAAATCAGGAGACCTAGGTGGCCAAGCAACAGGTCCGCCTCTGCCAATCCAAAAGTTGTATGGAACCACCAATGCTAAAATGTGCAGGCTCCCCCATCATGTTGAAACCATATCCGATTGCGAATGGTAATTGGTACATGTTCCAACAGTTCTGGAAATTGTTCCTCCAAAAAGGCCGTAATGGTTTGGTAGACCTGGCCATTGAGTCGAGGTGGTAGCATAATTCAACTGGTAATGGGCTGAGTATTTCCAACATATTTCCCTGTAGCAATTTAATGGTGAGCTTTGGATCATCATATATAGAAAAAAAAAATGTTCACCTATCACCATGTAAACTTTGTGTACCGCATTCAAAAACACCCTGTAAATCAAAAAGTAATATAGCTTCGTTCCAATAAAATTTGAGATACATTTTTAACATTAAGTGCATTTGTTGGTAGCCAATAAGCGCCGAGGGACTATCAAAACGTTACCCTGTCAAAATGTTAGACGAATGGAACTGTCAGAGTCGGGTGAACGGTTTCGGTTGCATGATACCACTTCACCTCCATGAAAGTTTGTCGAAAAAAAACAAACAAATAAGTCATCAAATACCCTCCGTACTTGCCTGACTTGGCTCCCCCAGACATCATGCTCTTCGTCAAGTTTAAATTTGCATTAAAAGAGCGTTTTGGAGTTAATCAAGAGAAATGTGACAATCAAGAGAAATGTGACTGACTTTCAAGGAGCCTTTGAGAGCGTATACGAATGTTGCACGCTGTTTATGTGGAGAGGGAAGGAATATATCCCAAAGTAATACAACTCAAAAAAATCAGGTTTTTCAGAATACAGAAAAATTTTGTTGCGATTACGTTCCTACTCATGTTGTGTAAAGTGACACAACTGCATCTCTGTCAGCCAAATTATGAAGTTAAAGAACTACACTTTTGATGTTTGGTCAAGTACCGCTTCTCCAACTCAATTATAGTGACAACTCGAAAACGAAGGTATAATATAAACTTTTTGTATAATACAAAAGAATTAATAAGCTCAGCAAATGAAATCTTGTAGAACTCTAATTTTTTCCTCAAAAATTTTAAATCTGAGAGTCTTATTCAAAATTACATTGAAACTGTAATAATACTAATGTAAAAGAATTAACTGCAATTATCCGCATTTAAAGTTTCCTATATCTAGTAATTACTCCTAGCGCAGGATAAATTTAATTGATCAATTTCTGTTGCTCCTTTTGAAATCCAATCTGATTGAAATGTTAAATCAAAATCCGCATTTTTTCGCCTCTCTTCTTTTTTTTTGTCCATTTAATTATAGGATTATTAAGGAAAATGGTTCATTGAAAGATGCAATCTGTCTTAGTGAATCAGTTCACTGGGTGGAACATCCATCAAAAGCTATTATCTCGTTTTCAGCGCCTTGGATCCAACTTCCTGGAGACAGATTAATGACCACCATCTCGTTCACTCTTTCTTCTTCGTCTAAAACCTTATTCAACCCCGAACGTCGCAGATATTTTTCTATTATTTATTTCTTTTTTATAGAATTAGTTGAAATCAAAAAGAATAAGGTTCATATTCTAAATAGCTCATGAATTACATTGAATTACTGGCAAGTGATTGCATTTATGAAAGAAAAATCATTCTAAATTTACTGCATATGATATAAATAAAGAATAAAGTAATAATAAGGAGGATAAATCTAGGAGATATTTCAATAAATTTAAAATTTTCATACAAGGACTTTAAGCTTACCTGAATTCAGAAGAAGTTCCCACCACTTCTTTGATCAAATACATCATAAAAAAATTGCTTTATATGCGTACATAAATCTCTTACTTAATATTAAGTAGCCTGAAAAATTTACATATATGCTTTTTTTTTCAAGGCGCCTTAATGCAAAGAGTATAAATTCCTTTTTGCACTATGTATTCTATATGGTTGAAAATAACGCCAACTTCAAGTCAGTCTCAATTACCGTACTTGTTATATTCCAATTTGAGTTTCATCGCCTTTTTAAAATGGACAAGAAAATTGAAAATCGATTGCAAAAACAAAAACAACAGCAACAGCAAACAACAAAAACTAATTTATCTAGAAGTAAAATGAATTCTAAAAATAATATTGTAGCAAAACATTAACTTTTATATCAGATAGCATATGTTTCGAAGTGACTTCCCTTTGTGTAATATGGCAGACATCTCCATCTGTAATTGCTTCTAACACGCTACTTGGTGTCTATGCAACTACAGTACAGGGTAATTTGAATCTGGAGCTCGGCGACAACTGCAGCTAAGTTTGATACGAACTAGAGACGTCGGAATTAAGCATCTCTGGTACGACATTAGATCTTTTATGAATATTAAAAAAAAACAAAAACACCATTGGAACGAGTTGGCCAAGCTGTCGGTCCCGTTTCACCGATGGAAATTATAAGTCGAGGAAAATGGAACTGTATACTGAGTGGCCAGTTTATTAGGAACACCCATGACTATGCAAATCCTTTGGCATAGCAATTAATACGCATCAGTTGGTCACTGACAGTTGGTACCAATATAAAGCGAGAACACATCTCGTCAATCGCAAGTAGTTTGACCGTCACCATATGGAAAACAAAGGATCTAAGCGACTTCAAGCGCAGGATGATAGTTGGTGCCCGGCGAGGTGGACTGAGTATTTCCGAAACCGCACGACTTCTAGGCTTTTCCCGAACAACCATTGCAAGGGTTTACCAGGACTGGTTAAACAACCAAAAAACAATCAGCCAGAGACAAGCCTGTGGTCGCAAACGCTTGGATGAGCGTAGGATGGGAATGCTTGTTCGTGCGAATAGAAACGTCACGACTTGTCAATTAACCGTGGAGTACATTGAAAGGATACTTCTAGCAGGGGGGGGTGGCCGTGGCCTGGTTGTCTCGTCGGTTGGCTTGCCAATCGATGGAGTTCAGCAACTTCAGGCGCGGCCAGCTGCTGGTTGGGTGACGGCCTGGGCTTGAGGGCCACCGCTGGCGGGACAGCTATTTGGGGCGCGGCTGTTGGGGGACTTTGGTCTGACCCATTTGCCGATTGACCATAGCTGGTGTTCCAGCGGTTGGTGATAGCCTCTGGTTCGTTTATCCCCAGCAGCTTTTCCATCATGAAACCCCCCGTGCTTCGGAGGGCACGTTAAGCCGTCGGTCCCGACTGCTACTGTCATCTCGTAGCAGTCGTTATTAATGGGATGGCGCAAAACTCCCTCGTAGGAGTAGGTGCCGCAGATTATCGCTTGCGATAATCTACCCTCTGTACCAGATAAGATACTTCTAGCAGGACAATGCTCCGTGTCACAAGGCTAGTATCGTCATGGAATGGTTCCAGGGGCATGATGATGAATTCAACTTACTCCTCTGGCCATCACAGTCCCCGGATTTGAACCCAATTTAACATCTTTGGGATGAGCTGGAACGAGTTATTCGAGGCATGGATCCACCACCATGCAATAAACATCAACTGGGAGCAGCTGTTGTATCCGCATGGGCAAACATCACGGAACAATGTTTCCAGCGGCTAATAGAATCCATGCCACGGCGAATTCGTGCTGTTATAGCTGCTAGGGGTGGCGCAACACAGTATTGGGGGGGGGGGTGTTCTTAATAAACTGGTCACTCCGTGTGTATTCTTGATTTGTTGACGCGAAGATACTTTTGAACTTAATTATACAAGGTATTCAAAAAGTCTGTTACCAATCTCAATATCTGAATAACTAATGGGAATTTCCAGATTTTGAAAAAATGATCTCCTATCAAATCAGGTATAATCTTTTTAACAATGATCTTAATTTTGACCTTCAACTTTAATTTCAAGGTCAAATTTAATGCATAATGAAAATCGTAAGAGATAGAGATCAATTGGAACATTGTATAGCACCTAACATTAGACTAAATCATTTATCCGATTTCTTTTTGTAACAATGGTTACCTAATAAAAAATAATTTTGTGATGGCAATTTTCAATTGATAATTTTCAGATTAAGCAGCATTGAACCTGATCAGTAACAATCAAAAAATGGCAGAATACCTTCAAAATGAAATGGCTGAATGGTATTTTGTTATGGTCCAAGTGAACAAGATGTAGTACTTGCAACCCAAATGTATGCTGAAAGATATCCAAATCGGCGCCATCTTTCAAGACAAGCTTTGGAAAGACAAAGATTATTGCATGTAATATGGCACGTTTCATTGATAGGATCAATGTGGAATGTGCTTCATGATCATAAATTTCATCCATTTCATGTGCACAGTCATCAAAACCTTAATGCACGATAAGTGCGAATACTATAACTGGTGATGATCCACAGTTCGCAAAGAAGATCTTGTGGTCATATGCGTCACAATTTACACGTAATGGTGTTGTTAATAAACATAATCTCCATTACTGGGCCAATGAAAATCCTCATTGGTTAAGACAAAATGCTCACCAAGTGAACTGGAGGACAAGCGTTTTACGATGGAAATCTCAATGACCAGCGATATCGAGATATTATTCTAAACAATATTGTGCAAGAGTTTATTAAAGAGATGCCATTAAGAGAACGTTGTTAAAGTTGGTTTCATCAGGATGGTGCACCTCCACATTTTTCAATGGTAGCACGTGAATGTTTAAACTTGATGTTTCCAGTTAAATGAATTGGAAGACGTGGACCAGTCATATGGCTACCCGCTAACCCAACCTGACGTTTCTGGACTTCTTCTGGGACCATGTAAAAAAATACAGTTTATGAAACACCACCAGTAAGTTTAGCTGAACTTCAGCAGAGAATTAATATTTCATGTGCAGCAATAACCACATCTGTGAATCAATCCATCAAACTTAGTGCAGAAAGGATAAGCGCAGATGATCTAAAAGAAACAGGAAACAGTTTAGCAAGACAGTAGCGCCCTTGCAACAAAGCACCAAGCAAGAGAAACAAAGTATTGTGAAAGTTTTCTTTAGGGAAGGCGTAACATCTATGGAAATTCATGATCGATTGAGAATTAAATACATTGTATAGTGATAGGAGTATGGGTCGAACTTCAGTGTTCAAATCCCTATGGTGGAGGATTCTATTCACGGCAGTCAAGAAGTGGCATCAGTAATGAACATTTGTGTTAGATCATTCATAAAGTGCTGAAAAATGTGTGCGGTCGGCGGTGCATGGGTGGCTACGCACCCGTTCGAAAGAATCCTTTTCCCGCATTATTTACGCGCTTGTCAAATGCTGGTGTAAGTGAATTGAACTAGAAGAGGAATATATTGCACAGTCATCATGTAATTATGTCAGCATTTGCAAAAAAATATCGTGTAAACATAAATTTCCAGTTTTCCATTGAACTCTCCTTTATCTCTTGAAAATTATCATCGGCAGAATATGAATCCGCGATGTAGCCTCAGATACGGCGAATATTTCCGAATCTTATCTTGTAGCACTTACTCCTTCGAGGGAGTTTTGCGCTATCCCAGTAACTAACGACTGCTACAAAATGACAGTAGCAGCCGGGACTGGCGGCTTAACGTGGGTCATGGTGGAAGAGCAGCTGGCAGACGAACAAACCAGTGGCTATCACCAGCCGCTGGACATCCAGTACTAGCCACTCAGCAATTGGGTGAGACTAAAGTCCCCCAACAGCTGTGCCCCAAATAGCCGTCCCACCCAGCAGCGGTCCTCAAGCCACTGGCTGTCACCCAGCCAGCAGCTGGCCAAGCCTGAAGTTGCTTAACTCCATCGATCAGCGAGACAAACGGCGAGACAACCAGGCCACCCCCATGTTTCCGAATGCCCCCCACCACGCTGTTTGTTTTTAAATTATATTTAACAAATACCTATGGATTCTGTAGAATAAGATGATGCCAATTTTTCCCTGGTAAAAGTGCTTCTAAAATTTTACACTATTCTTATAGGACAAGCAATAGGCTAATTAAGATGTGGTAAAAATTCAACATCTTTGTATTTTTTTCCAACGCATTAAGTATTATTTAGTGATATTAAAGATAATGTTTTTCTTCAATTCCAGCTTTAAAATTTAAGAAAAAAGAAAAGAGTAAAGAAAAAGAGAGATGAAGTGAACTGGGTGATGATGAATTGTTTATCTTGATACTTTATCAATAGGGTTGCAAAACCATAGGATTAGGATGTGAAAGGAACTGTCTTCTTCTTTACACATTTTTTTCGCTCTAATTTTTTTTGCTGGTGACAGGTTGAAAGCATAGAAATAAAAAGGGAGAAACAAGAAAATAAACAGAAAAAATATTATCGATTCTGTTCCTTTTTTTTATTTAAAAGAAAATAATAACTTAGAATGGTCTCTCGTTTCCATTGTTTAAAGGATTTTTTTTAATTTTCTTTTAACAAAATCAATATTTAATGTCAACATAGAATGTTTGATTACATTTTATACAGAAACTTTTTTTCTGAGTGAATCAATAAGAAAACTAGATGTGCTTATAAATATTAATTAATATAAAAATTGATGCGTTGAAATCGGAGAATTGTTACCCGAGAGATTAACAATTAAAAATTGATCAAGTTTGGGAATGAAACGCTTGTGAAAAGCCAAGCTGTGATTTTTTTTTATTTTTTACATATTTTTCAGGAATTTCATTCAATTTTTTTATATTTTCTACTTTATGAAGTTTTATATATCTAGAGCCGTTTTCTCAGATCTGCATTTTATCATAAACATCTGCACCCATAACATCGTTGTGAACACAATTGCAATCTTTCCTTTACTTCAAAGAGAAACGAAGGGAACCAGTTGAGCTTCTCTGTAGCCCACCTATAAGAAGAGTGTCATTCAATCGATCTGCATTCATCGATCAATCAATCAAAGAATCACTTCGGGAAAACAGTCAATCAATCTGCATTAGAAGGGAACCACGACGGATGAGTGCGTTGACAAATTGCCGCCACTTTCTCTACCTCCTCCCGGCCAATGGTTAAGCCTTTAATAAACTCATGTAATTAACTTTGCTAATTAACTGTGGAGTTCCTAATGGGCTTTCGTCATGTCGCCAGAAGATGACCGTGAAAATATGACGGATCAATAGGAAGAAAGACGACGCCGCAGCTGATTATGGAGAAAATGTCAGACGAAATTATTTCTCGCCGCTAAGAAGGATTAAAAGGAAGAAAGCCGTAACAAACAAAGCAATAACCAAGTGACCCTAATAGCCGCAGCCTTTGGTGAGTAAAGTTCTCTACAACGACATGGGGATCAAAATCAAGCACAATTTTCAAAGTGATTTATCATAACAGGAACTTACTAAAAAAAAAAAAATTAAGTCTAACAGGATGAAAAGGCAGCAAAATGTCGATTTCGATATACAATATCAATTTCAAAACAATTAGGTTTAATTGAAAATAAACAATTAAGTTTAATTAGACGATTAGTCCACAATTACTTTAAATTCTTCATTACAATAATAAAAAATAAAGTTTTTTCTCAAACTTTAAATTAAAAACAATTTCCACACTCGCTCATTTGCATATAAAAGAAGCGAGAGTGGAAATTGGTATTTGCAATATTAAGTATCGCAAGGACTCTGAAATCTGGAGAGACAGTAAATAATAAAACATACTAATTGGTTAAATATAATTTCAACTAGAATAAAAGCTCAAATTTCTATAAATAACCTAAATTGAGTGGCCAATTTATTAGGAACACCCATGACTATGCAAATCCGTTGGCATAGCAATTACTACGGTACCAATATAAAGCGAGAATACACCTGCCAACTCCTAGCCGTCACCATGGTGAAAACAAAGGATCTGAGCGACTTCGAGCGCTGGATGATAGTTGGTGCCCGGCGAGGTGAACTGAGTATTTTCGAAACCGCACGTCTTCCAGGCCTTTCCTGAACAACCATTTCAAGGGTTTACCAGGACTGGTTAAACAACCAAAACCAAATAGCCAGAGACAAGCCTGTCGTCGATCCAAGAGGTGAGCGTAGGATGGGAATGCTTGTTCGTGCGAATAGAAACGTTACGACTCGTCCACTACAGGACCGCAGAATAACATCTCTGAACGCACTACACGCCATATATTGGCAAGAATGGGCTACAACAGCCGACGGCCAGTCCAGGTACCTTTGATCTCCACCCAAAACCGCAAAAAACGTCTCCAATTTGCCCGTGATCATCAACAGTGGACCGTCGACGACTGGAAGAAGGTGTGCTGGTCGGATGAATGGCGTTTCCTCTTGCACCAAGCAGATGGCCGACGCAGAATTTGGAGACAACAGTGCTCCGTGTCACAAGGCTCGTATCGTCATGGAATGGCTCCAGAAGCACGATAATGAATTCAACTTACTCCTCTGGCCACCACAGTTCTCGGATTGGAACCCAATCGAACATCTTTGGGATGAGCTGAAACGGGTTATTCGAGGCATGGATCCACCACCATCCAATAAACATCAACTTGAAGCAGCTGTTGCATCCTCATGGACAAACGTCACGGAACAATGCTTCCAGCGGCTAATTGAATCCATGCCACGGCGAATTCGCAATGTTATCGCCGCCCGGGGCTCCCCCACCCCAACCTCGGGGGGGGGCGCGTTCCTAATAAACTGGCCACTCTGTGTATTTGTTACTGAAGATACACTTGAAGCTTAAGATAGGACATAAGGAGATCAACCGTATCATCCTTTATTGCTCACAAGCTCCTGATTGGACAATTACGCTTCTGTTTTCGGTACATACAGTACTAATCTTCCTCATTCTTTACTTGGCTCTGTCAATGAAAAGAACTTCGAAGAACTGCATAACCCAGGCATTAAAATATTCAGTATTACTTTGTCTGCATATTTCTATTTCTTTATGAAATTTAAGAATCATGCTCAATATCTTTCTTAATCTACACATTACGAAGTTGTTTCAAAGTTCCGAAGCTAAACCTATATCCAACAAGGTACTTACAAAAGTTCGGCCACCATCTCCCTCAAAGTTCCTTCTGCTTGAGTTTCATCTTCGGGAAGAGCGAGGATCAAATTTTGCGACTAGTGCGAGTGGAAAAGGGTGGTCATGACGTTGCAGCCTAAAAAGTAACGTTTTACGAGCGGGTGCGCTATTATGAAGGAGTAATTAATTGCCTTCGAGCAACAGACCAGGTCTTTTTTTGTCGAACGTCTTAAAGTAAAATAAACTAATCTGAGATTCTTTGACGATCCTCATGCACAACAAGTTCCTTAATTGCGTCCACATTTATGGTGAATGTCCACTCGTGGAAGGTCGACCTTATTTCTTTTCTTCTTCCGCGAGTGAGGGGAATGTTCTACCACTTTTGATTGACTCACTGCTTTATTGCCATACACTTTAGCTGGTTTGAAAGGCTCCATTTCCAGTTTTATCTTTGGAGAATTTGATGTTAAATCTCTGCTGAAATGGCATATACCCCCGCATACACTTCTGCATAAAAACAAACTCGTGTAGCACAGCTCCTGATGTTCATAGAACGAAGGTATCTGGAATCAAATTATATAAATTTAATATTTTGAAAATAATTTTTATTAAATATTTCCCCAAATTCTTACTTCAGCTCGCTATCATTAAAAATCGCAAGGAAATCTAAGGCTGCGCGTGTTTCAGATATTTTCTGATTATCTTTAGGGAAACAAAGATTTTCCACGATATATAAAAGTTTCTGTTTTTTTCCACATCTTCACCCTTCCTCAACGAAATTCCTAAGGGATGCGGCCATGCATTCAAAGCATTCTGAGCCGGAACCCTGTGAAAAGCAAAATCCTCTTTATTGATCTTCGATGAGCTTTGGAAAACGGTAAAACAGATACTCGACTTTGGACGGCAAACACTCGGAGGCTCTGTTGACCATGTTCAAGAACAACAATTCAGTCGAATCTAACGGAAGAAAGACTCAATAAAACAAATATCCAATTCCACTTCTGCTAAAGGAGGACGAGTTTACTCGCATAAATATGTTAACTCTCCTTCCATATATAATGAAATCAATATTAATGCAGTAAATCTTCAAAACTTCCTCAGTAAAGCAATACATTTTTTTTAGAATATTAAAGTAAGACCTAAATTGAAAAGTTTAGAAGTTCGCATACTCTTTTTTTTTAAATATTGATCGGAGAATATATATAAGAGAATATCTTATAATGCGGCGAAAATGTTTCTTTTTTTAACGCAAAATGATCTGCAAATCTTAAATGGGTTCTCTGTCAACTTTCGAGACCCTCTTTATATCCTTTGATTAATTATCGACATTTTCTTCCATTAACTATTCTCAGGGTTAACGCGATCATTTTGTAACTACATTAATCAAACCTCGCGTTTTTTTTGGCCTTCATGTATATTATTCTTTTTTCCCCTTTATTGATGATATTTTTCTGGAGTAGTTCGAAGCATTCATTTTTCATTTGACTTCATAAAATATTACTTTCTGAATTTCGTTTTTAAAATATATTTTCGCGTCTCTTTTTTTTTTTTTTCATTGAAGAGTTATTTTTTTTTTTATCCAAATCCGTTTTGTCAATCGTCTCTTTCGTCACTGTCGCATTTAAAGTCTGAAGAAAACGACTACCATTAGAATTTATCAAGAAAATGTTCTGATAGACTGAAGACTTCGTTCAATGTTAAACAAATTTTACTTTTTCTAAAACGTTATAAAGATCACATTGCTTTTCAATTAGAGATCAACATAAAATCAAAATATATAAAATCGAAGTTAAGAGTTTCTTGGTGTGTGTGATAACATGTTCTTGAAGTTCAATATTCAGAAATGTCATGCACAGCATACTTAATACTGTAATAGTTATAAGGCGCTTATAGTTATAAAGTGATTCTATTCCAATCCATTGTAATAAATAGTTCCACTGAACTCTCCGCTATTTAAATCTTTAGGTAGTCTTTCAACAATGTTAACGCAATTTTGAATCTTATCTAGCACATTTGTTATGCAAGGTAATCCAAAGATGCAATATTTATAATATGCAAGAAAGATGCAATATAGCATTCTTTTTATCAATTCGATAACAAAGAGGCTGAATTTGTGAATGAGGCGCATATATAAAGCAGATCACTGCTATAAATTGTATCGACTTAAAGTTTTTTTAAACGTACTGTCAGAATTTAAATGCATTTATAGAGTCGACAAAAATCTATTTAAATTTATTAAGTGTGGATTTCCAAGCCAGCTGAAACTAAACAGGTTTTTGACAAATCTAACTAATATTGTTATGTTTGTTATCATTTTGTAGGAAATTTATTCTAGTTTCCGAATTTCATAATGATTTTTGTGTGCAATGTCTGAATGTAGTTTAATTTTTTACGAAATAAGGAAAATGATGATATCGCATTTATGCTTTAAAACTTGCCTATTTTAAAACTAATAAATGATTATGAAAGTGATTAATATATATCGTTTTTTAGTTAATTTATTAAGTTAAACTATTAGGAATACAATTCTGCATAGGTTATTAAAAAAGTCCTTATATATATATAATTATATTAAGAGACACCCGGCGTTGCCCGAGATAATTACAGTTGTAGGTTAACCAGAACAACCTCATGAAGTTAAATAATAAATTTGTTTTCAGTAATTCTACAATTTCCGTCTATAGACGAAGCAGTTGTTCAAATGTTTCCTATGCCCGGATAACTTTTTGTCATCTCTGCCCAATACTCATTCATTTCTTCGCTGGCATTTCAATAGATATGAATTATTGTTATAATCCTTCGAAAGATTTTAATAGGACATAACACCATATGGTTGTTGGTTTGAAGAGTTGAGTTCATGTATGTTTTGTTATCGGTTATGTCATCAACTGTAGTTCGACGAAGGGACTGCGTCCTCTGTCATCTTTCACTCTTTCTGAATAGTCTGCTAACTCTCCATTATCTCCAGTTACTGATCATTATTAAATATTTCCAAGAAAATGTTAACTTCTAAAAAAAGCCCGAACAACAGGAATTCTACGTATTGTTACAAATTCAATTTTGTTTTATAATTCTCAGAGGTGGGATGGAACCATAATTCTTAATGAACCTACTTATATTGCAAACTTTGGCCGGGACTTTACTTACCATCTTGTTGTTCTGTCTCATATTAAAATGTTATCCATCTTCACCCCCAGGGAGCATTAGTGGATACTTTAGACCTATCTTTTAAAATTTCCCTTGCCCTTGACGTAGAAGCTCTAATACTCTCCTGCTCTGTGTTCAGATGTTTCCAATGCCTGGATAGTTTTTTATCTTTCTGTTGCAAATTTCACTGATCAATATTCGTTCTTTCTCTTTTTTTGCCAAACACACAAATTTTCGCCAGTCGTCTGGACGTTTTTAGGGAGCTCAAGGGAGACCCGTGTGATTCCTTAGCCTCCTTGATAAACATTGCCTTATCTATGTCCTGTCATTGCATAATCATATTTATGCTCGTTGTTAATAATTCGTTACCCCCTCCCTAAAAGAGGTTAAAATGGTTAATTATGTAGTGTCACACCAGTTAATGTGTTAACAAACTTTCAACCCCCCTTCCCCCCCCCCCTTAGGAGTTGAATTTCGAAAAACTAGAGCACTGTAATAGAGAGTATGGACAATTGGACTGCGGCGGCCATTTTGTTGCCTTTCTTCTATTTACTAAAAGCTGAGCCAATGAAAAAGGACTCGCTTTAAAACTGTTTAAGTTAGACAACATAACTCCCCCCCTATTTTTATCATAAAATGTTACATATCATTTTATGTATATTTACGAATGTTACAATTTAAATTTATCATCAAAGTGATTTGATTTAGGTAACATACTAGTTAGTGATGAAACAGCAGGATTCGCCTTAAAACTGATTAAAAGTTATACAAGATTTAATTTTTCCTACTTTTATAATATATATTATTTTATTTATATTTAAAAATGTTACACTGAAATTTAAGTCATTAAAATGATTTAAGTTAGCTTATTTACATTACATTAGCAAAATTATCAAAAAAAATTTCTGAAAGGAAAAAAAAAACCCAAAAAAAAACCCAATATTTTTTGTTACTTTTTATATTTACTCCACATTCTTAATGACCGCTCGCATTGCCATACTCCTACTGTCATATTTTTTTTTCCTGACAAGTAGAAAAGCAAGCGGCTAAAACTTGAACGCCCTTAAATTTCATAAGGTCATGAAAACTCAGTTTTGATAATAAAAAGCTGGCTTCATTGCTTCTTATAAATTTTTCTGCTTCTTCCAGTAAGTTGTTAAATACAGCTGCATTTACAAATTATAAAGGCGTTTGTTCATGGCAAGTTCTAAAACATCTTAATTCAGTGAATCTTTTGACATAGACTTGTTCCCAATTCTTCACCATGTTCAAATTGTTGTTCAGAAAAATGTTTCTATGAAACATGATTAGATTTTTAACATAAATAAAAAAATATCATTAATGTAGTATATTCTGCATTTTACGAGTTGTAGTTCAATAGAGGGTAGGGCAAAACCCCCAGTCTTAAAGTGCAAGGGAGGGAAAAAAAAACCCAGAGTAAAAACACAGGTACAAAACTCCCAAGAGATAAAAGCTATGGTAAAAAGATCAAAGATGACATAACCTCTAAATGAAGCCTTAATTTTTATGTCATTTTTATCGAGTTATCTGAAAATTTGTTGAAGTTTTTCCTGGTATTGTGTAGCGTGTGTGGGGGGGGGGGGGAGGGTCTTTTAAAAAGTGTTTTTAAGATTAATTTACTGAATAATTTATTATTTTTTTTTAATCTAGTGATTTAGTGGGAATTATTTGTGATTTGTTACTGCAGTTTACTGCACAGTAGCACGGCATTTCAGAAGATATTGAAAGTTAACAGCTTTTAATAAGCATTATCGTACAGAAGCATATAGAAAATGACTACTTCGATCGCCATGTACAACAAAATGGCGATCGAAGGGTCACGTGCGACCGACCAGCCAATGAACTTGCGTACCTGGCGGCATACGTTCGGGGAAAAGAATGTCCGTACTCTCTATTATAGTGCTCTACGAAAAACCCCTTCTTAGTGCTCAAAATTTGTAAAGAACCTCTGTACAAAATTTCAAGTTTCTAGGCCTTATGGTTTGGGCTGTGCGTTGATCACTCTCACTCAAGTCAGTTTTTTTTTTAAGGGCGATTGATAAATAAGGTCTCCATGGCTGTAACTTTTTTATTTGTTAACCGATTTTCAAAATTCATTTTGTATCTTATAATCACATTTGTCCTCTATGTAATGCACTATTCACTTTTCGACATAGTCCCCATTCCTTTCCAAGCATTGCGCCAACACGTGACTAGTTGGGTGAACCCGTCGGAAAGGAATTCCGGAGTTGTTGTCGACACCAGGATTGAATGGCAGCGTTTACCTCGCAGTCAGAACCAACTCATGTCCCTTAAGGGGCTCTTTCTTCTTTGGGAAGTGGTAAAAGTCGCAATGTGCAAAGTCTTTCATTTTTGAACTGCAACTTTTCATCTTTGAACTGTAGGCGATGCAACGCCTCTGGTGTGTGGTGACTCGTGTGCGGGCGGACGTTATCGTACTCCAGAAGAGGGTCCAAAACTGCCATTCAATCCTGGTATCGACAACAACTCCGGAATTCCTCTCCGACGGGTTCACCCAACTAGTCACGCGTTGGAAATGGATGGAGACTATGTCGAAAAGTGAATAGTGCATTACACAGAGGACAAAGGTGAGTATAAGATACAAAAGAATTTTGAAAATCGGTTAACAAATAAAAAAGTTACAGCCATGGAGACCTTATTTATCAATCGCCCCTCGTAATTTGTCCCCCCTGTTACAATTTTTCAGAAAACTTTATTTTATTCAATATAGAAAAAAATTTTAATTTCAGAACCCATAATTACAATTAATCTTATGACAATAATCATTTGTGTGTATATTTAAATTTTTTTAATTTTAAAATTTATTAAAATTAATATAACAGAGGGGACAGCTCAACTGTAACAGAAGGGACAATTATCAAATGTACCCTCTGTTACTACCATGATCAGTAAATAGAAATTTTCTATACATGATATAAATTTTCTCTAGTAGGTCTGCAATATTACTTTTGCCCCCATTAAAGTCAACTGGCATTTCTTCACAACGAGCCATGGGAAGGGTTAGGAGGTACTGTGAAGAGGGTCGTGTACAGAGGCATCATGGCTGAAAAATGAATGCCTCCACCAAAAGATGCAAAATCAGGTTGCAACAATGTGGAATATATATACTCTCCAAATGAAATCATCGAAAAGGACATTTGGCACATTTGATGAACGAGAATCAAACATAAAAGGAATTCCATAGCTATGTCGAATTCACTGTGTGAGAGTAAGAGGAAACTTCCTTATTTCTTATGCATGTGGGTCTACTGAAGAAGGAGTTCCATTTTCTTTCAAAGATGTCTCAACTAACTGTGATGAAGTTGCAGAAATTTATCAAAGCCCAACCTCATCTAGTGATGTCACTGTTGGAAACTTTGTGATTGTTCAAGTCCAAGGAAGAAAAAACAATGTGAAATACATAATAACCACAAAGGAAAACATCTTGCCCACAAAAAGAATTTTAATGAGACATACGTATTTCGAAGCCTTTAGGTTCATTATTCAATGCCATATGAGTAATTTGGTACATAGCGCAAGTCCTATATAAAGGAGAAAGGAGTCACCGGTCCCCCAATCAAGTCCGAATACGAAACAGAGACGGTCAATGGGAAACGAGGGAACCTCTTTTTACAAAAGCGCGAACCTAGGAGAAATACCCTGGTCGTAAACTAATTTCAATTAAGGGACAAACGTAAAAATTCGGGAGAATCCCAATTATACAGAAAATTATACAAAAAATTTATGCGTTGTGGCTGTTTGTAAATTACAAATAATTGTGATTGTTGGTGATCCGTTCATCGGATTTTGGAAATTTTTCTTTTGTTTTGTTCGGAATTACATGCTGAACAAGTCTTCAATTGGAATTTTTAGTGTATCTGTTACGGTTTTTAAGATAGGATTTGAATGTGTCCTAATTTGCATATTCGGGATGATGAAAACTGCACCATGGGTTAGGTCACCCATAACTTCCTCTTCATTGGATTCATCAAAATTGACATATATGCTTCCGTTAAGAAAATAAAAGGGGGGAGGCTCATTTTCGTATCCACCCTGTATAGTTGTACTATACAGGATGAGTCAAAAGTCTGTTACTCCCCATAAAATAGTGGGGATACAACAAATCTGTTTCAGGCAACATTTAGGAAGTTAGGTAGGGGCTAAACAATGGTGGTGTCAAATTTGACCTTTGACCTCGAATTTTCACCTTGCAATTTGTAACCGTTACAGGTAGAGAAAAATTTCCAATTGCACAGTTGTAAGGCAACTGCCTTACATGAATAGTGTAACAGAAATGATTTTGAATGGCTTCGTCTCATACATTTTTAGACAACTTGCCTTTAGTGCAGTACCGTTCCATGTGGTTCCAGCATTATGGGGCACCTCCACATTTTGCAGCCATTGCATGTCAACGACTGGATACATGTTTCCACATCAATGGATCGGCCGAGGAGGTTCTGTTCACTGGCCATCACGTTCGCCTGATTTGACACCACTTGATTTTTTTCTTTGGGGATATATCAAGGACAAGGTGTATTTCACTGTACCAGCATCAGTAAATGATTTTGAAACAACGAATTCAGCAGGCTTGTACAGACATAACACCCATCATGATGTTAAATGCGATAGGTTCTGTGAAATACTATGCATTGAGCACTTCATTAATTGACAAAACTTAATGTAGCTTGAGTACTGAAATTTCGTTTTGTTGTGGTGGTTTATTTTTACGCTTATTTTTTAATCTCTTTTATTTTTAATCGCAAAATGCAAAATTCGAGATCAAAGGTCAAATTTGACACCATCATTGTTTAGCCCCTACCTAACTTTCTGTACGTTGCCTGCAACACATTTGTTGTATATCCACTCCTTTTGAAATTGTATGGGAGTAACAGATTTTTGACTCACCCTGTATATAAATAGAACCTGTTGTATCTGTATTCCTTGTATTCCTTATTCATTACAGTAAAAGATCAAAAATTTCCATTTCAACTTTATTACGTAAAGATTGAAATTTATACTTTGAAAATTGCAACGAAAAATTTTTTTATTAGAAGGCAATTTGATGGGATGGAGATTGTCGTCTGCAATTTGCTGATTCGACAGTCAAGATCCCCTACAGAGAAAAAAAGAGGCAGGTCTTTTCTATCTACGTATACATGATAAGATTTTATAAATCAGACCGAATTGTGAAGAATTGCTCGAGATCATTATCACTATGGCAACCTTGATTTGTAGAAGAACAACAACAAGAGTACTAATTTTAGAGCCCTCATCAGTTGATCTACATTCTTCAAGATTAATTATTATAAATATGAATTGAAAAGATGGATCATTAGAATGGATATTTTACTTATTTGAAGAAAAAAAATTACATATCTAATGCTTATATTTAGCTGCAGGAAAACAGGTTTTGTGTTTTTGGTTTCATGTCATCCACAATCAATAAATTACAGAAGTTTTCTAAAAGCCTCAAAGAAGCTACATATTACGTTCACATCTGCTAATTTTGATTACAAACTACTCTAACTCGACAAGTTTTCCCCTCTTCGTACATTCTTCTTCCTTCACACGTTTCTTATAGGAAGAAAGAAACTGCCGTGGGACTGAATGGAATCCTTTTTTGCTTTTAATTCAAACTGAGGAAGTCAATTTTCCAGCGAGACTCTTATGTGACATTCGAAAAACATTCCACAAACAGAATTCCTTTTTCCACCCTCACTCTTTTTACGCCTTGTCCTCCACTTATTTTCCTTGAGAGATAAAAGAAAAAAAGTGGAAGGAAAAAAAAAAGCAACAGAAAACTCTGCATGTTGTTTGAATAGGGAAGAAAGCAGGCAAATAAAATGGAGTGAATTCATTGTTGGCCTCCGCAGGAGACGAGAGAGAACAGCTGTGAAGCTTACATTTCCCTTTGTCTAGCAAAAAGCCACGTTTTGTGAATGGAATGACAAAATTTTAACAGCTTGAAAGAGGGAGAGAGAGAAAGAGAGAGAGAGAAATAATTGGAATCTAAGAAAGGAGACAGGCGAAGAATTCCTTATGGAGATCCTAGCAAATAAAGATTGGGATTTTCTCGTTACCTTTCTTGGCATTTCATTTATGGGTTGAATACGAATGAATATTAACCACAAGAAGACACGGGAGAAGGATTTAATTAATGACAACACCCGTTAACTGAAACCTAATAATACCGTATTTATTTGAATAATAGCCGCGGCGTTTATTTCACTTGAACTTTTTGGGGCTTGGCGAGCATTTGCGGCAGGCCCGAGGACAGGCCTCATTCATTGTGATTTACGTCACATTCTTACGTCTTATTTTACTTTTCTTAAATATACAGTAGACCCGCTTAATACGATTCTGAAGGGAACGTACGAAAATAACGTATTAAACGGAAAAACGTCTTAGGCGGGAAGATCTAAAATTTGCGAACACATACTAATCTATCATACACTGAGTGGCCAGTTTATTAGGAACGTCCCCCCTAATACTATGTTGGCCACCTATAACAGCATGAATTCGATTTGACATGGATTCAATTAGCCACTGGAAGAATTGTTCCGTGATGTTTGTCCATGCAGATGCAACAGCTGCTCCCGGTTGATGCTTATTGAATGGTGGTGGATCCATGCCTCGAATAACCCGTTCGATTGGGTTCAAATCCGGGGACTGTGGTGGCCAGAGAAGTAAGTTGAATTCATTATCGTGCTCCTGAAACCATTCCATGACGATACCAGCCTTGTGACATGGAGCATTGTCCTGCTGGAAGTACGTGCTCCTTCCGATGGGATGAACGTGGTCGGCAACAATGTTCAGGTAGCCCCGACCATTAAGGCGTTGTTCTACAGGTATCAGCAGACAAGAGTATGCCAAGAAATCATTCCCCAGACCATTACAGAGCCTCCACAGCCTGAACAGTCTAACCACACAGGAGGGGTCCATCGCTTCGTGCTGTTGTCTCATGGTGCCAAAGGAAACGGGATTCATCCGACCAGCAGACCACCTTCCAGTCGTCGACGTTCCAGTGTTGGTGATCACGATCAAACTGGAGACGTTTTTTGCGGCTTTGGGTGGAGATCAAAGGTACCCGGACTGGCCGTCGGCTGTTGTAGCCCATCTTTGTCAATGTACGGCGTGTAGTGCGTTCAGAGATGTTATTCTGCGGTCCAGTGTTGTGCTCCACAGTTAGTTGACGAGTCGTGGCGTTTCTATTCGCACGAACAAGCATTCCCATCCTACGCTCCACGAGTCTTTTGCGACGAAATGGCTGGTTGTTTATTTAGTCCTGGTAAACCCTTGAAATGGTTGTTCGGGAAAAGCCTAGAAGACGTGCAGTTTCGGAATTACTCAGTCCACCTTGCCGGGCACCACCTATCATCCCGCGCTCGAAGTCTCTCAGATCCTTTGTTTTACCCCGAGGCCAACGAGGTAACAAGGGCTGAAAGCGAAAAAGTCACCTGACCAACTGGGTGCTAGCAACAATCCTACCTTCATTGTTTCCAATAAAAGAAAAAAAAAGACTGATTATTAACATCCAAGATGGAGAACACTTTAAGTTTAACTGGCCACTTTAAGTGTAGTCGCCTTCGCATAAGCGAGTTCAAAGTGCGTAAGCACGTAGGCCAGAAGGAGCCTTACATGCGGGAAAGCTTACGTGATAGATTGTATGGGGTTGACATAAAAGTGCGTTAAGCGGAAAATCGTATTACATCGAAAATACGGTTTCCTGTATATGGGTAAATAGTTTAAATTTCTATAGGTTTTCTTTATGAAATTACCTTACATTTACTATAATAAAAATTTCTTAAAAATAGTAATAAATTGGTAATTAATTTTCCAATAATAAAAGCTGCGGCGTTTATTTGAGGGTGACGTTTATTTCACTAACTTTATCGCATGAGGGCAGCGATAATAAAATTAAAAAAAAAATACGATGATTATTTTATATTTCACTCATCAAAATCGGCTATTTTAAATTTATAACCGGATAGAAGCGTTTGATTAAAACTTTTACAACAAAAAAATACACTTTGATCCCATGGGGCAAACAAGTAATTAAATTCAACCGACATAAGCAAAATTCAATTATGTTAATAATTTCGAGCAACATAAAAATATGAGAAACTTTCTATAAAGTGAATTTAGAACTTTAAACGTCAAGTGGACAAAAGTTTACAAGAAAAACATTATCTTATTAACTAACCTTAATGACAGTGATTTTTTAACCTTTTTAACATCGATTCCTTAGAGATATCTTAGCCAAGCCATAATTACTGTACCTCCTTTCATCTTAAAATGTTGAACAAGGAAAAAAAAATTCAATAAAGTATGAACAAGAATTAAAGAGCCTAATTATCCCCTGAGAGTAATTATATCGAAGTGAAAACCAGCAATAAATCATCACCAGAAGTAGAGGATCCTTTGGAATTCTTAAAAAAACAAACCCCGAAAAACTTATTTGGAGAAAGTAAACTAGAATTGATAGCGTAATAACGAGAAGGATAGTATGATAATCGTTAAAGACGTTTCATTTGACATCTTTTCATAGTTACATCATAATTGCGGAAGACCTTTTGTCCTATATGAAAGCGCATACAAAAAGCAATATTATTTTCACTAACTAATAAAATAAGAGACTCGTGTCGATGAATGGTTGCAAAGTTCGGGCCATCGTTTGGACTACCAGTTGCAATTATTTTGCTCATTTAAGTTATTTGTTATTTCAACATCCTTGGTAAGATCAATTCCTGATGCCGTGAGGGCTAGTCAAAAGGTAATAATGAATATCTTTTGAAAAATTTTCTATTAGACTATGTTTTCGGATACTACATGTATTTAGATATGGCTGGAAATAATTCAACTTAATGGTGGAAAGTTAAAAGTTTCGATGCTCTAATCCAATGGTATAGGTCATGTTTTCCAGAAAAATACGTTAAAAAAGCCTTATTAAGATTGAACTCTACCAGAGTTTTGTTGGATCCTATTATCAAATGAACGCTCAAAAGGCGTGTAGAGAATGGATAGTGATAGGTTGTAAATGCTCAAACAGGTTTTGATTTCATAATTGAATCAGAAGACGGCGTTAATCGGCTAGCGTCCATAGTACACAGCAAACATATCCGATTATCGAAATGCTGAATTTAGGTTTCCCTAAATGATCACCCTTCTACAATATTCACATACATCAGTATCTAGAGTATACAACGATTGACGTAAAACAGGGAAAGCTTTCCGGAATCGTGAAAGCCAACCAGAGAGCCGCTGTAAAGCAAATAACAGTTTTCAGAGAAAAACATCTCCAAACAAACAATGCCGAAATGTGTTAAATAATCAAATGAATCAAAATTTCTGTTGCACCCTGCAGTGGTAAAGGTCAGGTTACCATGATACGGAAAACAGTTGGAACAAAATTTTAATGCATAAAACGCGTATTTAGCTCAAAGTGGATTCCTACACTCAGATAATAGAAAACACCATTCATTTCAGAAAACATGAGTTAAAAATTTCTGCATCAAATTCTCATATCTGAAAATGCTGCTTTTTAAAGTTTCTGATCTTTTCACTAAGCTTCTGCATGTATAAACATTAAAAATTATTTAAAAATCTTCGTCACGATATTTACTTTTTTTTACTATTACCAAGAGTTACTTTATACTTCAGAGGGAGTGAAAGATGGTCGTAAATGATGGCGAGCTTCTCGTACAAATTGCACTTTATTTCTGTCTCATCTTCCATCTCCTTGCCAATATGATAAGATGAGAAGAGTTGTTCAGTACGATCAGCATTCCTACTTTTTTTTAAGATTGATGGATGAAAAGAGAGCAAAAACGTTTTCTATCGTATATCGACTAGGATCATGTCTGGAGATTGAGGAATGAAATGGTTTTCACCTTTGCACCTTCAAGTTATGGATGGTACAAAAAATGTGTATTTGAAAAATCACTTATTATAAATCTTTCAGAAGAAGACTTGAATTACGTAGAAAAAGTCTGCAATGAATTGAAAGAAAAAAAAAAGATGAAACCTTTTGATACTTTAAAACTACTGCAAAAGAAAATCGTAAGTGAAGAGACACTTAAAATTTTCTAACAGGTAGAAATTTTGAAATATCGTAGTTCAGAAAAAAGCTTTACCTGAGGCAATATGACTTTCATTGATAATGCAACAAACGATCATCTATAGTTCATTTTTACATTTCTGTTGCTACTACTGCAACTACATCAAGGACGTGAGATTCGTGAAAGTAGTGGGTGGCCATGCTAACATCACTCCTGACCAATGCGGTGATGCAAATTCTCTTAGATAATGTACGAGGCCTGTCCGAAAATTACCCGGATTAAGGCTACATAAAAAGTAGAACTCGCTGACCTTTTTCCTATCCGGATCGTTTGACGACATTTCTGCTGATAACGTAATGAAATTTGCAGCTGTTAATAGTGCCGCGTGCAATTGTTGTAATACGCTAAAGCAGAACGCTTTTCTTTTCTCGTCGCGTGGTGAAAATGATAGAAAAAATTGAGCAGCAATTCTTGACAAAACACCATATCGCTCAAGTCAGGCAGCTTCCCTACTCACCAAATCTGGTAATAGAACTTATAACTCGAAAACTATTTGGTGTAGGTTATTAATAAGCAGAATACGGGCTACTTGGTAGTGACATTTTCAAGTTTATACCAAGAAGGTGTTCATGAATTTTGGAAACTTATCTCCTAAACTATGACCCTTCAGTTGCTTTAAATGCTTTATTGGGGAACACTTCGGTGGAGGTCCATCCATCTGAGACCACATTTGGTGTCTCTCCATAAGTTGCGTGTCATCCAGTAGGGGTGTTATGCTTTCTTCCAAAGTCAGTTCTCTGAAACGCTGGAACGTTACTGTTCCATCAAAGAAAATTGGAAAAATTATGTGACCAACGATGGGCTTCTCTGCAAATGATGTGAAGTACATTACCAACTTCAAGCAATTTTTTTTATTTTTATTTCCCCCAATAAAACAATGATTTTAACATTCGATTTAAAGTAATCGAAGGGTGCGCTAAATCTTTGCAGTTGACACTATGCCTCTATTTGTCATAGTTTAGGAGATAAATTTCCAAAATTCACGACCACTTTCTTGCATAAACTTGAAAATGTCATTACCAAGTAGCCCCTATTCTGCTTAGCAGTCATATTTTTAATTTCATTAACCTGAACCAAATAGTTTTCGAGGTATACGCTCTATTACCAGACTCTTGTATAATTAATTTTTAATATACTCATAGAGTACATCCCGAAAAAATATCTTTCATTTTTGCTTTGTTTCTTAATACTTCACTCGAAATAAAAAATTTCTATTTTTAAGAAGAAACCGCAAAACCCCATAATAATAACAACACGCCATTAAACTTCATTCTTACTTCAATAGAAAAATCTTTCTAAACCACTTTTCAATTATTTTCCACGCTATATGCACTTCAAGGAATATGATAATAGAGTCTGAACGTAGCTTTGCAAACAATTTCCCTTACATGGTACCTTTAAACGCAGCGCACGATAACCTTTAAAGCATTTTAAAAAGCGGTTTGCATCTGCTCGCATGACGTTAAAGTTGCTTCTAATAACATAATAGAACAACACAGTTGAGGAGCAATAACCACAGCAACACTCATTATTCAAAACACGTCGCCCGTAAAACGAATCGCATCAATCATTGTCAGCGGCGGATATGACGTCAATTTATGAACCGCTTGAACCATAGTGACACCCCCCAAGGCCAATTCTAAGTGCGGCGTAGAAAACGGTTTCCCGATTCTCCTCTATCCATCACCGTGTAATTTCCCTTCGAACCAAATGGATTTATAAATATTGAACGTTTCAGATTCCGCAAAAGACAAATGCCGCTTATGTCACAGTGGAAATTGCTCGTTCCACCAGACAATGATCGTAACCTTAATGGCTCAGATAGTAGGGAAATTAAATTATATTGCTCAGTCGTTACGATTCATAAGGTTTAATTGATATACACAAGAGGATTCCTCTTGCTAAGAAGATATCAATCTTTTCAAACGCTTGCTGTCACTCTCGATGCACTGTGTTTATCTATGAGCATCTTAAAGTCAATTGACTTTTGCGTGAATATAAGCTCTCCTTTTTCTATAAACTTCTTTGATATTTAATATAGAGAATTTAAATTATGATTTATAATTAGCATTACGCTGAAAATAATTAAATAACTCAAAAAAATTCATTCCCTAAAAACCACCAGCTGATTCGCCGAAACTTCAAAAAGATTACAGTTTTCCGACTCACACTTCTTCACCAGATCTCTTAATTATTAGATTGTAGGAGTGAAGCAAGTAAATCAATCTCAAGTTTTGTTTTTCATGCCATTCAAGTGATTGTTAGGAAAGAGCATCAGAGTGAAAGATTTATAAATCTATATATGGAAAATAAAATTGAAAGACATAATGTTATAGCAGAAGCAGAATGATTTAACAAAAACTGGCAACCGTGTCTAACAAAATGCCAGCAGAAAAATCAGTGTTCAGAGAGCCACTCCCTTTGAAGTATGCATGAAAACGGAACAACGCTCCTCATTCATCTTGGTTAGCGAGGGCGAGAATTCATTCGAAATCCTCCGCTGCGTAAACATAAAACATGCTGATGCCGGTTTATCACTCAGCAAACGTAGGAATTCAGCAAAGAAGCTTAAAGATGAGCGTTTCAATATTCAACTTAACAATGCAAGCATAAGAAATTACTGCCTTTTTTTTCCATTTCTCCAATAGGAAATCAAATTCATGTTTCTCTTAGCACTGCCCTGAAAGATCTGATAGTGCGTGCTATTAAATATCTATTAAACAATATACTTTAAAGTTTTCGGGGATAAATATGTACGTGGGGCGATTGATAAATAAAGTCTCCATGGCTGTAACTTTTTTATTTGTTAACCGAGTTTCAAAATTCTTTTTGTATCTTATACTCACATTTGTCTTCTATGTAATGCACTATTCACTTTTCGACATAGTCCCCGTCCCTTTCCACGCATTGCGCCAACGCGTGACTAGTTGGGTGAACCCGTCGGAGAGGAATTCCGGAGTTGTCGTCCACACCAGGATTGAATGGCAGTTTTGGACCCTCTTCTGGAGTACGATAACGTCCGCCCGCACACGAGTCACCACACACCAGAGGCGTTGCAGCGCCTACAGTTTAAAGATGAAAAACTGCAGTTCAAAAATGAAAGACTTTGCACATTGCGACTGTCACCACTTCCCAAAGAAGAAAGAGCCCCTTAAGGGACATGAGTTGGTTCTGACGGCGAGGTTCGAATAGGGGAAAAAGGTTTACCTTTCCATTAATGACAAGCTTAACAGAACTTATGAACAAAATATGACCAGTCTTGAACTATTAATTACAGAAATACAATGCGTTATTTTTGACACCTCGCGTCAAAAAGTTTACAAAAACGGACATGTCCAGAAAGTTTACAATAATATCAATTTAATATGAATTTACACCCCCGTCATTCTTGATAACAGCCTGAATACACTCTGGAAGTCTGTCGACAATTTTGGCATATTTCGTTTATTAATAGAATTGGCAGGCAATGAATCTACTCTAATGGCTATTCGTGAACCTTCTTTGCTCGATGGGAAGGTGTACCATCCTGCTGTAGAACCATTTGACCGTCACCAAACGAAATGAAGAAACCCTCCCAGATTTCCAAATAAATATCATAATTCACAGTAGAATTACAAATTCACAGCTGTCCTACACCATGATAAGAGAAGCAAGGCCAAGTCATAACCTTTTATGGGAATTTTACGCAGTGATCTAAACAAGAAGAATGCATTTACTTAGTCAGTTCATCTTTATATACAGGGTGAGTTTTTTAAAAGTGGCCCGGTGAACAACGCGTAAAAATGAGCATGAAAATTCTCGCTGAAGAAGTTGACATTGTCAGTGAAATGTACATTCGAGATAATTATAAAACTCTTGTGGAAATGTAGTTTCGTATTTATTTGTTCTTTGTAGTTACTCTTTGTCTACAGTTTCTGGCCATTTACGCTTGTATTAGTTATGCGTTGTTGATTTCGATATTTGCGTGCCAGTTCTGCAGGACAGTTTTTTTTGCCATGTCACGAATTGACTGCAGTCTGTTCTCCTTTACAACCCTGTTTAAAATTTGCACGTTCTCTTATTGTGGCTAGTTTCGGCCTATCATTTCCTTAAGTACATCAGTAGAATCAGATTTCCTTTGTTTTTCTAGGTAATTTTGCACACTTGTCCGTGATCGTGCAATTTTTTTATACAATTGTAAAATGAGTCAAACTCTGTTCAAGCATATTATATGAGTTATTTTAGGCAACTGGCAAATCTGATTTCTGCCTATTTTATTGCAACGGCATTTTCAACACTTCTTAAAAATTACCGAGACTTTTATCAAACAAGTTATGCAAATTAATCTGCAAAAGTTCAAGAGGTATACTCAAAAAAGACATTGGAATTCTAATATTGATTACTTAATTGCATTCAAATCTTGTGTGCGAGTTCTAATAGGGTCTCCATTATTTAAAAAAAGTACATCTCAGAGATCAGAGAGATTGCAACAACTATCGAGGCATCTCTTTGCTCAGCATTCCTGGGAAAGTGTACACTAAGTGTCTGGAGAAGAGAAGTCGGGAAATAGTCGACTCCAAACTGTCGGGAGAGCAGTGTGGTTTCCGACCTGGCCGAAGCACGACGGATCACATCTTTGCTCTAAGGCAAATCTTTGAGAAATCCGGGGAGTATGCAAAAGAGGTCTACGCTTGCTTTGTGGACCTCGAAAAAGCATATGACAGGGTTCCTCGGGAGAAGCTCTGGCAAGTGTTGCAAGAGTATGGAGTGGATGGGCAATTACTGGTTGCTATCATGTCTCTGTACGAAAGCTCTGAGATGTGTGTCCGGATAAATGGCATTAAGTCAAGACCGTTCACCGTGGATGTTGGACTCCGCCAAGGGTGCGTACTGTCGCCCATCTTGTTCATTATCTTTATGGACTGGATAGACAGGGGCAGCCGAGGCGATGAGCGTGTTTGTGTGGGCGACTGCCTGGTGGAGAGGTTGCTCTTTGCGGACGACCTTGTCCTGCTTGGGTCTTCTCGCACGAACCTTCAGCATGCACTAGACCGGTTTGCAGCCAAATGTGAAGAAGCTGGGATGAAGATCAGTGTGGCTAAAACCGAAGTTCTGGTTCTTTCAAGACAGCCTGCTCAGTGCGCTCTCCATGTTAGGGGAGCCTCATTGAGACAGGTGGAGAAGTTCAAGTATCTCGGGATTGCATTCACGAGTGATGGACGGCAGGAGAAAGAATTGGATGCTCGGATCGGTGCAGCAAGCTGTGTCAGACGTGAACTGTGGCGATCCGTGGTAACGAAACGAGAGCTGGATAACAAAGCCAAGCTCTCCGTCTTCAAATCTATCTTTGTCCCCATTCTCACCTATGGTCATGAGGCTTGGGTAATGACCGAAAGAGTGCGATCGCGGGTACAAGCGGCCGAAATGAGATTCCTGAGAGGTGTGGCAGGTGTTACCCTACTAGATAGAGTGTACAGCAGCACAATAAGGGAATCTTTAGGTGTTGAGCCGCTACTTCTCCGCATTGAGAGATCTCAGTTGCGCTGGTATGGCCACGTGATACGGATGCCGCAAACTAGTCTTCCTCGGCAGTTGTTATTTTCCAAGCCGGTGGGTAAGAGACCAAGGGGTCGGCCTAGAACCAGGTGGCTAGACTACATGGAGAATCTAGGTTCGAGTCGCTTGGATATTACCTGGGAGGACATGCGCCTGATGGCGGAAGATCGCGATCGCTGGAGATCCTCCATAGGGCTGCTGCCCCCGCGACCCTAACGGATAAGCGGGTTTGAAAAGTAAGTAAGTAAGTAAGTACATCTTTTTCAATCAAATGTTCGGCTTTAGAGAATGACAAGTTTCAGGCGCAAAATATACGTGTGTCAAATAAATTTAAGGCGGGAAGGAGCCAGAAGAAGACAGAAGAGCGGAAAAGAGAGAGAAATAAAGATAAAGCAGCTTCTTCGCAACCGCCCTCCCCCGCCGCTGAGAATAGTCAGACCGGCGGCTCATTGGCTGAAAATCAAATGGGACGGCCAATGGGAAAAAAGAGTGATCGGCGAGGGAAGCTCGAAGGCTCGCCGAAGGAAAAAGGAGAGAGAGATATTAGAAGCGATTTAGGATCGAAATGGAGAAGATCCAACAAAGACAAGCTCCGTAAGGGAAAAACGGAGGCGACTAAATTGAATGGCCCGGGAGGAACTCCATCTCAGGTGAAGATAGACGGACGAGGGGACTTCAATGTAAGTGTTCGAAGTGACGGAAACGCTATTCGGATTTCCCCAGCACAGCGTCGCAATACAAGCGAGCGTCGCGGGAATGTCAAAGAGTTCAGAGTTCGTCGCGAGAACCCGAAGCCCCGCCTAGCTGGACACGGCACTGCGAGCATTACGCGTGAGCGAAGGAAGCCCAGCGCAGCTACCGGTCATCCGACACGAATCATTCGTGCAACACGGAACCGTCATCGCCAGCCATCGTCAAGGGACAGGATTTCGCCAAAGGAATTGGCTACTTCGTTTGAATCTATGGAAGTTGCAGGTAAAGGGGGGTCTCCTAAGTCACGTGGCCATGGGGCTCTTCAAGCCTTGCTTCCTTTAGATAAGATAGCCAGTAAGCTAACTTTCTTAGATAAAGTAGAACTAGTGATTGATAGTTATCTAAGCAATTCATTGATGACAAAAATAAATATCTTGCTATTTTTTTATGCATTATAGTAGCGCCCGAACCTGTTCTTCTCACATGTCTTTGGCAGGAGTCCACTCTTCCCGACCTCGTCAATGCAGTCACATTTTATCCGCCGGATGCAACAGAAACTCCTGCCCGATCTCCCAGGATTATTAATGTATAAAATGGCACCCACTAAACTGGACTTTCTTGTATAATGAATGCAGCAAATTATGATTTATTGAAAATTATTCCGAATTTGATTTTATTTAACGTTGTAACAATCTATGCAAAAGAACTTTAATTTGTGTACATTTACTTAATTGATGTCATCAAGCAAGCAACATCATTTTTTTATATGCTTATCATTTCAAGAACGAAGTGAAGCTTTTATTAAACAGTTCATCTTTAATTCACTCTGCCTGTTTTGTTCCCTCTCTATCATTCTCTTAATTAATTAAGCATTTATCCATGATAACGTGAAAGTTCTTAACTTGTAGCCAGTGGACAAATACATCTATTGTATTATTAAGTTACATCAATAAGGTTACTGAAGTGAATAAGTATTATAAGAGCTGCAAAAATATCCCAGCTGCAGTAACATGGATCAAAATTAGAAATACCCGATACGTATTAAGAACTCACTTCACATTCTTTCGCAAAGAAATATCGTATAATATTCTATTAGAAACGATGAATCTTTACAAAATAAGATGGACTTTGGAGTAACGGTAGGAACAAGAGTTAAGCCTTTAAACCCTGTTATTTCATCTTATTAACCCTTAAGTCCCCTGAGTCGTTTCAAAGATACTTTAGAGATTAAGGTATTTTAAAGATGCCAATTCCACGTATGGAATGCATTGTATTCTGAATTAAACCTAGCACAGAACTATATAGACAAGAAACAACACTAAGTTTTTCCACATATTTCATTTTTATCAGACTCAGATGCATATAAATAACAAAAAAGTAGAGAAAATGTTAATCTTTAAAAACTTAGCAATCCAAAAATGTTTCGAGGATCAAGCGCCCCATTAAGGATAAAAGGAGGAGATGAGGGGATTACTTACAACTGTCTTTTATGAGAATAGACATTAATCTTTGTAATGGCCCTCAGTGGGAGAAGGTAATTGCTCTTGCAGTGGAAGGAACATGTCTTGGGGGCCGGCAAAGACGGTTTCCCCAGCTACAGTAACTGTCAGTTCTGGATAGCAAATGGTGCTGAGAGAGAGAAAATGAGAATAGATGGAAAAACAGCCATCAAGATCTAACAAAAGAAAAGAAAGGCTATAAGGTAATTGGTACGGAAGAAAGAATGAGTATTATCTCAAAAGGGTGGTCATATTTTCTGATCGCCTCGTGCAAATAGATGAGGCGTGGAACTTCTCCCTTAATAGAATCGTCAATTTCAAAGTACCATCGATCAGCTCTTTTTTTAATCAATATATTGTAAAGCACTGATTAAATCATTTTTATCGCTATATAAGCTTAGCTATAGAATAAGTAGAACAAATTCCTGAATACGTCTAACGCATTTTAAACGATAAAAATTCTCTATTTCTGAAAATTAACCACTCCGTTTTTTAATAAAAATTTATATACAAGTTCAAAACATTTTAACAGTAAGTCCCAAGTATAAACCGAGTTTTTACAATACAATATTCTCATTTGAGCACTGTGGACCATTTCTCTTTATGTACAAAGTAAAGCGAAAGTTAAGAGATGAGAAACGGCGCTGCCTCGGTTAACGGTCTCAAATATCCGTTCCTTCTTGACTTAATGAAGTTAGAAAAGGAGGTCGTTATAGTAAGGGCGAGGAAGAAAATGACAGTTTCCTCCTTCAAATTGCTCTCATTTTATGTTCAGTAAGGGGAACGGCTTGATATGGAAACTGCAATCCCTATCTATGGCAATAACCATCCGAAAGTGTTAAATATTCATCACCTTAAATAAAACTGATGTAAAAATGCGTCATTTACCTGGCACTTTACACCTCACAAAATTTTCATAAACTCTATTTTGTTAAAAGTTTATCTAAATTAAGGAAGTAAAAAAATATTGAAACAAAAAATTTAATAATATTCGGCCCTGACGGCTCTCTGTAAGTTTTTGTTATTAACATCACTCCATTCAAAAAATAACTAAACATAGTTCCTTTCAGTATGTATAAAAAGTATATAAATTATTACGGATATAAATTTTAATTCAAATTAATTAATTAAAATTGTAATATATGTAATGTAAGAAATTCTTATAATATTTACTTAAGATTTAATTAGCGCAATACAAATGCAATACAATCTTATAAATATTTCAATGTTAAATCTTCCTCAACAGAAATTCAATAAAATTTACTCATTTAGAATTCAAAGAAAATTCTACATGCCATAAAATGATTGAAAAATGCCAGAAATCGTTAATCGGACAATAACTCCAAATTAAGCTCTTTTTCTAAGGGATTAAAGAAGATGCCTTAAGCTTTCATACTGATTTAAAAGAGTGAAGAAATCTAAGTACTTGATAAAGAGTTTTAGATAGGGAAGAGCATTAGGTAATTTCAAAATTTCCTTTGGGAGCATCGTTCCTTTGTATGATAATGCAATAATATTCCAGGGAGATTATACTAATCACTAACCTTCTTTGTAGCAATTCTTGTTAGAATCCACAGCAAGAGTAACGACCTTCCATAGATGTCCTCTTATTGGTTTCACGTAGGATGTCCGAAATGTTTATTTTTAAACCTTAAATATTAAAAATAATTTCACTAACGTATTAGTTTTTTAAACAGAACTGGGGTTCCGCCAAAACATTTTATTTTATACAAAGAAATATTTCCATACTCATAATTTAAAGTCTAAAGCTAAAATTAAAATCAATCCAGAATAACATTGCGTTTATGTCTAGAAGTGTTCTGCGTTAACTTGGGAACCGCTATTCTAGTGGAATAGCTCTGACTAAAATTGTCACCATACACTGCCCTAAAATAATGAAACAGACACCTCCTAATTTAAATGAAATCTGACTTAGGCGTTGGAACCCATGCTCGCACATCAACAGCTGATTTTTATAGTATTGGAATGATAATGTGCTCTTGTAACACTGTCATAGATGGAGAATGGCTAAACGAAGAGAGGTTAGTGACTTTCGGAGAGAAGTACATAATAATCGGGTGCCACTGAATAATTCAGTGTTTCTTTGCGTAAATGGTCGTTGAATGGCTTGTTTATTGCAATATCAAGAGACTAGAGCTAGGCAGTCATTCGTGGGGAAACTATAAATTCACCAATGCAAACCACCTTCCCGAAGCAGGACATTTATCAAACCCATCGAAGAAAGCATGACCATACTACACAACTCCAATGATCCCTTCAAAATCAAAATTCTAGAAAGTATTGAAACCTACAAAGCCTTCTCCTCCTCACTAAGTTTATTACTAAACACCCAGACAAACTTTGATATTTTCTAAATTTAGCATCCATTTCTGATCTTTTATAATTGAAAAAATTGCCCATTAATTGCACAGAGTATGCATAAAGTCTCTTTACAAATACAGGCGTTTATTAAATAAAATATTGAACAGATACAATTTGAAACTAATTTTATTTTAAGATGCAATTATTAAAGTTTTTAAAGCAATTAATAAACCTCTATACGCGCACCATTAGTTGCGCGAAGCACACCAAGGCGATACTCGATTTCCAGCCATGTCCTCTGTAACCAAATGTTATCAACGATGCCGATGGCGCCTATGATCCTTTGCTTCAGGTCAGTGATATCTCGCACCTTTGTTCATTATACACAATCTTTAACATACCCCCACAGAAAGAAATCCAGGGGCATGATATCAGGTGAACAAGGTGGTCAGGGAATTGGGTCATCTCGTCCAATCCACCGACCTGGAAAATGCTTCATCAGGAATTCACGAACATCGAGACCCCAATGTGGCGGTGCACCATCTTGCTGGAAAAAAAGACGTTTGGTTGAAGATTATCCAACTGTGGTGCCACAAATTCAGTTAAAAGGTACAAACCTGCAGTCATTGATATCTTGGGCCTCTAGTTCTTCAAAATGTTATCTAAAATAATTAATAAAAACTTTAATAGTAACTGAGTATCTATACCAAATTTCATTTTCATATCTCATCAAAAGGTTTTTTTTAATGAATTTTTGAAGTTGTAAAGAGACTTTGCGGGACAACCTTTATTTTATCTCATATATAATTATTGTACAATCAATTGTTTCTTAACCAACCATTGTTGTTATTATAAATAACATCTTTATTGTAAACAATACCTTATTTCAGATTTAAATAAGCAGCTTCTATTATCATCATCTTCACAACCTGAAGAAACCGGTTGTTAGCCATTTCTCCAATAAAAAATATATTGTCAAGCTTCTATCTTCGTCATTAATCATTATTTGGTCTATTTTTCTCTCTGCAAGGAAGTTCTTCAGTGAGTTCGGGCGAAATCCCAGATTAGCATACCTCTTTGGCTCCCTTGCTAAATAAGTGGCAGCATCAAATCGACCTATTCCCTTATTACTGCTTCTTTGCACCAGGACTTCTTGGTTTCAAGACATACACTATATGATCACAAATATCCGGACACATGCACGTTTGCGCTCTAGCCACGATTTCATGGAAACCAATAGGGCGTTGCACATCCCTTTGCCCGAATCACAGCTTCCACCCTTCGGGGAAGACTTTCCACCAAATGTTGGTAGGTACTTTCCGGAATGTTCCTCCATTCCTCCCGAAGAGCGAGAATCAGTTCAGGTACAGAAGTTGGCCGATGTGATCTGGCCCGCAAGCGTCTTTCCAATTCATCCCACAGACTCTCTATAGGATTGAGGTCGGGACTTTGTGCCGGCCAACCCATTTCTTCGACCCCTGAGTCCGCAAACCACTGCTGTACACGCCTCGCTTTGTGGCACGGAGCATTGTCGTGTTGGTAGAGAAATGGCCCATTTCCGAAAAATTGCCACAACATTGGAAGTGCACAGTTGTCCAAAACATTCAGATAACGGTCGGAGTTCATGATTCCTTGCACAGGAACGAGCTGGCCCAGTCCGTACCATGAAAATGAGCCCCACACCATGACTCCTCCTCCTCCGAACTTGACTGTGGGCTCTGTGCACTCAGGTAAGAAGCGTTCTCCAGGTATGCGCCAAACCCAAACTCGTCCATCGGATTGCCAGAGTGTGTAGCGAGATTCGTCTGTCCACATTACACATTTCCATTGGTCCATTGTCCAGTTTCTGTGGGCTTTGCACCACTCCAGACGTCGCTTGGCGTTGACCCTGCTGATGTGGGGCTTGTGGGCAGCAGCACGGCCATGGAATCCCATCGTGTGCAGTTCCCGACGAATTGTCATGGTACTGGCATCATTTGCAGAGGCGTTTCGAAACTCTGCGGCAATTTTTTCCGCCGAGGACTTCCGGTTGCTGCGGGTGACACGACGAAGCACTCGACGGTCTCTGTCCGTTAGTTTCTTGGGTCTACCGGTTCGTTGTTGAACTGTTGTTGATCCCCGGGTCTTCCATTTCATAATGACATCGCCTACTGTTGACTTGGGTATCTGAAGAAGGCTGGAAATGTCACGCACGACTTGCCGCATAGGTGACATCCAACGATGGTTCCACGTTGGAACTCACTGAGCTCTGCCGAACGACCCATTCTTGCCAATGTCCAAGCAGAGTTGTGTCTGAAGGTGTGGGAAGCTATTTAAATGATGTGCAAGTCATTATCATGTGACATTGGGCCATTCGATGATCTGTGAGGGGTGTCCGGATATTTTTGATCATATAGTGTATATTCATCGTCAAAAAAAGATGTACCCATAGAAAACCTATTAAGACTCCACCGCTTTCATTTTGGCCGACTTTATTTTGTATGAATTTCTGAAGCCTCCCCCTGAAGTTCTGCATTACCCGGTTATTTCCGATGCTATTGCCGCAATTTTTTGGCAGAAGGCGGCTTTCAGTTCTTCTAGTGATCCCGACTTCGTTCGTAAACTTGAGCTTTCAGGTATCCCTGGTGAAAGAAATCGTAAGATGCGAGATCGTGCTGGCCTTTGAATGTCACCTCGCAAGAAGATCAAGCGCTATTGGACGATACTGTTTTCAAAACTAAATGATAGTGTACGTGACGTAAGTGGTAAACGCCGTTCTTCCAAACTGTAAATTAAAATTTTCAATATCTTCTATCATTGCTTTGTTATTCAAATTTGTAAATGGGGAGATATTTCTAACGTACCCTGTACAAGCCAAACATCAGTGTACATGGGATGAGCTGAGTCAAGATTACATTAAGAACTTGTACGATTCTATGCCACGACGTGTGGAAGAATGCATTAGAAAATGGCAGCCCAACATCCTATTGAGAGTTGTAATGATTTTAGTATTTTGACCAATAATTTTTGTCATACCCACGCTCATTGTTGAATCATTTGTTGTTGGTAGTGAGTACTAACTTCCTTTCAACTATCTTTTCAATCTGACAATTCCTTCTTGGTGCAATTTTTTTTTTGACGATGAATGTATATGCATGAAACACATCCAGTCTTATCTTTCTTGCCTTTACTGATGATGAAAGGTGCAGGAGGAGGCAAAAAGCCGCGGGATTCTTTGTCTAGGAATCAGGATAGTTAATTCAGTACACTCTTATACATGGTGATTCAGAATTTATTGTACAAACTTTTAGTGGTGGTAGTATGGGTGATTCTAAGCAAAAAACTTCATATGAACATAAGTCCGAATTTGATCGCTAACTGAAATATGAACGGAAATAAAAATGCCGCCACCAAGATCAACATGTTAATAATGATCAGGTTCCGCAACGCTTAGGATAATGAATTTTGGAAGAATAATAGGGTACATAAAACTGTATACCATTAAAATTTGATCGAATTCCAACGAGAAGTTTCCGAGTTACGCAGTTAACATCTTAAAGCGTGATGATTAGTACTCGCATGTGAGCACTGTTTCAATTTTGAATGCGTAACTGGGAATCTACTCGTTGAAATACGATCAAATTTTAACGGTATACACAGCTTTATGTACCCTAATATTCTTCCAAAATTCATTATTCTAGGCATTGCAGAAACTGAGTTATTAACTTGTTGATCTTGGTGGCGGCATTTTTATTTCTGTTCATATCTCAGTTAGCGTTCAAATTCGGACCCATGTTCATATGAAGTTTTTTGCTTAGAATCACCCATACTACCACCCCTAGAAGTTTGTACAATGAATTCTGAATCACCCTGTATACGGCTTAGCATTTGAAATAAATTATATCCATGTTAACTAGCGCTTATTTGTGGGATACTGTTTACATTACAGAGAAGCCGGGCTTATTTTTGGAAACAATTTTCGGGGAAACAAGATAGTTGTCATTTTTAAGATTCTGTAGAAGGTATATATTTTCGAAACGCCGCCTAATTACAATTCCCTACTGCTTTAACCCGTGTCTCTATCTCATTATTAATATGCTCGTATGAATTGATATTTAACATGTTTCTGATATATCTCGGTTGTCACGAGGTAAGAAAATTTCTCTCATATATAAAGCGTGATTAAATTTTATCTCCTTGCCTCATGAATTCTGAAATAAATTTAGAGTTTTTTAGGGATCAAACGGGATGCAAGGTAAATATTTTGTTAGAATTACGAATGCGTCAACATCATAGTTCATTCTTGCCCTATACCTTATAACTTGTTTTGTAATAAACAATTGATTCTAATATATAAATTGCATAGAGAAGTTTCATTTATGAAGAATTGCCCGCTATTTACCATTAAAATATGTATCTAAAAATTTTATTTAAAAATGGCTATATATCTTTGCCCTGCGTGATTATAGACAAATAATAAGGAATAATTCTTTAAGGAAAGATCATATAATATTTCTCCACAAAAAAAATTCTTACTTTTTTATTTATAAAGATAACTTTTTTTAAATTTCTCGTTCACATTAAAAAGTGCAGCTTTAGAAGATTGCCTCCAACGAATTTTTTTCCTTTTTTGATTAAAACTTTGAGTAAATTTCAAGACATTATTAAAAAATAATGGACTCCAAACAACCCTTCAGGGTCTTTGCATGCCAAGTTTGTTTTTTTTTTTTTTTTTTTTTTTTTACTTTTCTTTGTAAGATGAAGACAGATTTTTAAATGTCTAAGAAAAGACGCTTACTAATACGAATAGTGGAGTCTTATTTGTTCTTATGTGGTTTTACTGAAAGATAATATAAACCACATGAGGTTAAAAGGAAGGAAGAAATGATTAATATATAAATGAAAAAAGAATGAAACAAACCACATCAAAAAAATACATAGAAACCACGATATAAGTGCTTTATAATGCAGCATCAGAATAAAATCAAAAAGATGAAAGTAACCGAGTAATCCACATACTCAATATATTTGTGAACATCTTAATAAAGCAACAATTCATAAAGCTTTTATTATCTTGATTTGCAAGCATGTTCAAAAGAGTTCCTGAAAAGCAGATACTTTTAAATAATAGATATTTTTATAACTCTTATTTGCCTGAGCTTTCAGTTAATAATCCCCAATTGTTTAAAAACAACTCTCTGATATTGAAAAGAATACAGTTTTATTACAGATTTCTATATCGCTGTTTTTATGAAGATGCATTTCGAGTTCGTTTATTTGCAGGGAACACGATTTGAGAACACTTGAGAAGTTAATAAAACATAAATGAACTTAAGCAAAGAAAGGAAAGCTCATCGAAGCAGCGTTAGGTCCAGTATTTAGATAACTAGAATAAAAAAAAAACCTAATTAGTTTGTTTTTCTTGTACGAGCATTAAATGGAAACAGCCTCGGTTGTTAAGAGTGGCCCATTACAAGGCAGGAATTGGATTAAAAAGTCCTTAAAACTACTCGACGGAGAGATACTGATAGTTTCGAGAGGCGGAAGTGCCCTTGACTACCTATCACTGTCACTTCCGGACGCCTTTCGGAATGAAGTGAAGCGAGATTAGTCGTGAGTCAATTCGGTGTTAAAGGCGAACCGTTCCGAATACAAAGCACCGAGTTGAGGGAGACTGGGGAGAGAAAGAGTCGGTCCGAGTTTATGTACGAATTCTTTTCTCCCCAGAGAAGAGGAAACTAAGCTTTCAACGTGGTCAAATTAAATGAAAATTGGGTGAAAAGGGTTTCTCTGGCTTAGAACAAATGAAAATTAGGAGAGGAAACTTCATAAAAGTGTGAAGCCCAAGCGTTCCTATTAGATTACACTATTTTGACATTCAGCGAGAAAGTTCTAAATTAGAAATACTAATTTCTAAGTAGTGAAATTCTTTTCTCTACTTACAAGTATCTTAGCATATAAACATTTTCTGTAATTAGTTCTTGTTTTGAGGATATAAAAGAGTACTTTTTCACGCTAACTTTTAAATTAAAGATAACCGTTGAGAATTCTAAGCATTACCATAAACTCTTGCCGGCTGAACTGAATAAATTCGAAGCCATTTGAGATATAGAAAAACGGATTCCATATTCGTAATCGCATGCGAGTCTACATCAGTTTAATATAGGTATATCATATGTCCTATAATCAATGAAAACACGGCAACAGAAACATGAAGAGATTTCAGACAAGAACTGAGGTCCATGATAACTAAAACATATATTTTTAAACACAGCATTTGTGAGTGCTATTAAAGTTCTATAGCATTTAGAATTCTAATAAATTATAACAAATAATGTTAAATAATATCTGAAAATAAGTGTAAGATAAGAGAAATAATACAAACAAATGTGTTTGTAAATTTAAAAAATTATGTTTGGAACTAAAAACTTTTTAAAAGCGAAAGCTGCTATTTTAACGCTTTATTTCTTTTACATCTGCGAGTCAACATTTATCAAATAAACCGCTTTTTCCTCTTCTTTCGAATTATTTCCTCGCCCCGTCTTCGAGATAAAAATTTAGCTAAAAAAATAAGAAAGCGAAAATCGATCCATTTAAGAAAGTGCGATCACGAATCACCTTTTTTTTTGGATATTTATTTCTTTTAAGTAACATTGTAAACATTTTCTTACAGCAAAGGCAATCGCATAATTTGACAGGTACAGGAAAGGAAGACGAATTGGAAATTGAAAGTTTACACGTAAAAAAATCAAAAAAAGTTTGAATCGACTTTTAAAATTAATGAACATTTTTTTAAGTAAACTAAAAAATTTCAATTGATTATTTAGAATTTTAAATAACTGAAACTTTAAAGGGGAAGTAAAATATTTCACTTCATAGGAAAAAGAACAAACGAGTATAGGAATTACAAAATTTCCGACTCTGGCTATGTTTAATTATTATAGACGATCATCTAACAACATATTAGATCACCCTTGGCTTTCAAAAATTCGACGTGGGCATGAAAGAAATCAGGTTCTACGGTCATTTCCAACTAGGCATAACAGTCGTCATCTTCGTATACTTTCGTCATTTCCATAACAATGTGTGTGTACTGATCGGGGGGAGGGGGGGTATAGCACTTGGAAATCAACATCATATCCCCTTGTAACAATCAAGGAAGACGATGCACTTGTAAAGCTGATCAGGAAAATGTCTGAGATAATGCTGCTCATTTAAAGATTGCTCTACGACATTAATGGATCAAGGATCTTCGAAGAAAATATACCCCACAGTATAAAACAGCTTCAACCAGCTTGAACGGTTGACACCACACAGTTTTTCCTTCGTGGTTGAGCCCATATTCTGTCCTCTAATCTTTATGAATCCGTTAGGTTCATAATTCTTTGTTAAGTCCGTTTTCAATGTTCAGTCCACTGTAGACAAATTTAACGTTTGTTTTTTTTATTTTTTAACAAATTATTGAACATTCTTGATATAGTTATTGTGGAAAAGCCGCTAAGTCGTCAGGCATCCAAGCACTGTTATAGCATCCCTTTTATCCAAGTCGCTTAAATCATGTGTCATTCCTATTTTAAAACAATTTTAACCTTCAGACTCGAAGACCTCATTCTAGTAAACTCGTTTTCATACCAACTTTAATTACAATTTTCGAATACCATTGGGTGTTTCTAGTAATACAGTAATACAGAGAAGGCTGGCTGGTACATACGTCCGAAAGGATCCTCCCGGGATGGAGAAACGAATTTTTTTTATGTGATACCAGAGTTGCTTCCGTACGACGTATTGTCTGTTTTATTTTTCTAGATTTACTCAAGTATTTCATCGGCCTAAGGAAAACTGCTCGCCATCGCAGGGAAGAAAAAAAAATTGACAATATTTCAAGCTGCTCTCCATGCTCTATTAGGCTATCATAAAATAGTTGTTAAATATCGCAACAATTATAATATAAAATAGATTCACTTCCACTTAATAATAAAGAAATTGGTTCCAATAAATACATTTCTACAAAAAAAGAAAGCATCGTTGTTAAGGAAATACTGATGTTAAAGTAAATTCTTTGTTCAGTCCACTTTCGATGTTCTCGTGCCCATTGTAGACAAATTTTACGTTATTTTCTTTTATTCGAAGGGCGAGAATCCATCGGCAATAAATTTCACAAGGCAAGGCCAGCAATTGCTGTCAATGATGGCATCATCGCACCAACAAATGAGCTGATAAGGGACAACAGGCAAATTTATGTCTAGAGAATTGGCTTCAATACTGAACATAAGCACTGGCAGTGTGGAGATCCTTATCCACGATAAGCTGAAATTCAACAAGATCTGTGCCAGATAGGTCCCTAAGAAACTCTCCGAGGATCACAAAACCACCGACAAGACATGGATTCATCACAATACTCCTGAAAGCAAGCGTGCGAGCATGGAGCGGCGACACACTGACTCACCACGACCCAAGAAATTCAAGATCGGCAACGAAAGTGATGGTGACTGTATTCTGGGACATTAATGGTATCATTCATGTCGATTTACTGGAAGAACGTCGAACCATAAATGCACCCTACTACTGTGACATTTTGAGGACGTTCCTGAAGCTGGCAGTAAGGAAAAGCGACCAGGACTCCTTACCAGTGGTGTTTGTTTTCTGCAAGACAATGCCAAATCACAGACAGTCAAACTGACTATCAACACACTGACGGAACTCAAATGGGACATCTTACCACATCCTCCATACAGCTCGGAAATTTCCCCTTGCGACTATCACTTTTTTGGGCTATTGAAAGAGTTCTTGGGAGGGCAGAGGGTCGGTTCCAATGAGGAAATGAAAAAGGTTGTCCTGACTTGTGTTAGACATCAGCCTGAAGATTTCTACAGAACCGGTATCCATATGCTGGAAAAAATGTGTAGAGAAGGAAGGAGAGTTCTTTGAGAAATAACTGGTATGTGTGTTTTTTTATAGTTTCCTGATTTTATAAAAAGTAAAGTCCAGGTCAAATTTGAATGCCCCTTGTAAATATATTGCAAGAGGTAAATAAAGAACGAAATATGTTGAAGATGACCAAACAAAGACGGCTAGTATTGATTGGAGATGCTCTGCGGCATGAAAATTTGCTGACAGTTGTGCTTGAAGGGAGGTTGGAAGGTAAGAGGAGACGCAGGCGACCGAGAAAGACTTTGGTGAACCAGATATGCGAAGAAGCAGAAGCAGGGGAAGAATCCACCGGCAATGAACCTCATAAGGCAAGGCCAGCAATTACTGTCAATGGTGGCATCATCGCACGAACAAATGAGCTGATAAGGGACAAAAGGCGGATTTATGTCCGAAAATAGGCTTCAATACTGAACATCAGCAACGTTCACCGTGTGTAGTCCATCATCCACGATAAGCTGAAATTCAACAAGGTCTGTGCCAGATGGGTCCCTAAGCAACTCTCCGAGGATCACGAAAACCACCCGGGTGGAATCCATGCTGCTGTAGCAATATGACAGGGAAGGTGACAGCTTCCTCAGGCGTGTTGTGACCACCGATGAGACATGGATTCATTACCATACTCCTGAAAGCAAGCGTGCAGCATGGAGTGGCGACACACTGACTCTTCACGATCTAAGAAATTCAAGATGACACCGTCGGCAACGAAAATGATGGCGACTGTATTCTGGGACATTAAGGGTATCATTCATGTCGATTTTCTGAAAAACGTGGAACCATAAATGCACCCTACTACTGTGACATTTTGAGGACGTCCCTGAAGCCGGCACTAAGGAAAACGCGGCTAAGACGTCTTACCAGTGGTGTTTGTTTTCTGCAAGACAATGCGAAACCACATACAGCCAAACCGACTATGGACACACTGATAGAACTCAAATGGGACATCTTACCATATACTCCTTACAACCGGGACTCTCCCCTTGGGACTATAACCTATTTGGACCATTGAAAGAATTCTTGGGAGGGCAGAGGTTCGGTTCCAATGAGGAAGTGAAAAAGGTTGTCCTGACTTGTGTTAGACATCAGCCTGTGAAGATTTCTACAGAACCGGTATCCATATGCTGGAAAAAATGTGTAGAGAAAGAAGGAGAGTTCTTTGAGAAATAACTGGTATGTGTGTTTTTTTATAGTTTCCTGATTTTATAAAAAGTAAAGTCCAGGTCAAATTTGAACGCCCCTTGTAAGTATATTGCAAGAGGTAAATAAAGAACGAAATATGTTGAAGATGATCAAACAAAGACGGCTAGTATTGATTGGAGATGCTCTGCGGCATGAAAATTTGCTGACAGTTGTGCTTGAGGGGAGGTTGGAAGGTAAGAGGAGACGCAGGCGACCGAGTAAGACTTCGGTGAACCAGATATGCGAAGAAGCAGAACTGGCGATTTGTGTACAACTCAAACGAGCGGCCCAAGATCGGGATAATTGGAGAGGTATTTCAAGGACAATACCAGCGTCGGCTGAATAACTCGTCATCATAATAATGCGAGTATCTCTTGGACAACATCTTTGAAAAAAAAAAGAAAAAAAAAGCATAACATGTAAGAGTGAAATATAAAATCTAAACATTAGTGGAATGTATCCTCATATATTACACAAGAAAGACGGCGTAGTTCAATGACTTTAAAGCGCTAACTTCAACGTTAGAAGTTTATGAAGAAATGAAGGATGACGGAGTCGTACAAAAGAGACGAGGAATGGGTGAGCGCTAAGTTTTGTTTAAAATATGACACATTTACTCTAAGTTTTATTTAAAATACTCCTCGAGTCTGACGGGAATACACTATAATAAAGTAGTATGGGATGATTAGATATTTTTCTTACAAAGGATTTCTAATATTAAAAATGACCGATTAAAAAAAAACGTTACGAAAAATAATAGCAATCTAGATAATGAATGCCATTCTTGATTGGATGTTATTAAGAATCACTGGTGCGAATGAACGTTTTCCGCTCAAATTTCTGCGTGAAAAGAAGGTGAGCCGTGACCAAGTAAAAATGCATTCGAGTGATTCTAACTCCGACTTCCCATCCATTAGGGCTGTAGGCGTAAGAGTGTTAGCGGATTGAGAGATAAAAAGAATCGTTACTTTGTGCGACCACTTGAGAAGAGGAGACCATTTTTAATTAAATTCTCCGCCGTGAATATTGGCTTGACGTAATAAATTCAGAAAAACTAAGTCGCATAAAAATCTAAGTGCTTACCATTGGATAAAACGTAGCTTTTATGTTCTTCATCAGCTTCTCCCCGAGAAATTTAATGATGTTTTATAATGATGCATTTCAAAGGAAGCAATTTCATCTTTCTCTTGCTGAAGTAAATTAGTTTCAAAACAGTGAACATGTTTTTATATCTTTTCTGTATACATTTGCCCAATTTCAAGTTCTAAGTTTTACATGCCAAACGAAAAACTTAACTTGTAAATTATTAACCAAGAAACTATTTTCTCTGGGTTTCTGTCAATTAGATTTGATATCGTACTTTGTTTTCTAATGGTTAAAAAGTTCTTCATATGGATATCCGGATTAAACTCAAATTCTATTGATAAAATCATCAATAAATTCTTGTTTATCGTAAAGTAAAGTATAAGTAAAGTTCTTGCCCTTCATATAACATTTGCTGTCACAAATAGAAGAACTTTTTTGATTACCTTGTACAAAGCGAAACCTTTCAGCCGCCGTTATCACTGTTGAAATTTAAACGTTCTACCAAAGGAAACGTTCTATTAATTAAAAATCTGGATAGCTATGGATAATAGCTTTGTAGCTCGCCTTTATCTTTCCCATTCTCGGTACTTGAAAAAACTTAATTCTTTTTTGTAATCTTTTCTTTAAACTATTCACACAAAGTTAATTAAAAAAAACAAATCGATATTTTTAATTTTCATTTGTATTTAAGCAAGGCCCTACAAAATTTTCGAGAACGTAAGCTTATCTCTCGCTGCCGATTTCGTTCCGGTCGTTGTTGTTTCCTCCTGCTCACCGAAAAACCAATAAAGTCCAAAGTGAAACCATGTTTTGTTCGCTAGCGAAGTCTCTTGTGTCGAATGACGTCATTTCGAAAGTTCGACGAAACCCAACCCCCCCTTTTTCTTCTTCCTTCTTGTTCAGACAAAATTCAAACTTTTCTGGATTGCCTGACTTGACAATCAAGGAAAATTGCGTCTGGTGCGTTTCCCTCTGATTGAATGATTTTATCTTCCAATCAAGAATCGTTTAAGCGAAAAAAAAAAGAGTATTGTAGGAAATTTACATTTTATTTCGACGTATTTATTTATTTAAATCCCATCTTAACTTTCAACAAATTTTTAAAACACCGCCTAATGTTTTATTGGAGTATTTCCAAAATCTTTTCGTTCGAATTTACAAGACGAAATTGATTGTAACAACAAAAAAAAAATTTATCAGCTTTTAACTAAAAAAAATTCCTAAAGACTAACTTCTAATGTTTTTATTTTTTAAGAAAGAAAGGATAAAAAATATTTACGTTCAATGACAAACATTAACGACTGTCGCTTTTATCCAATAAATTCAGAAATGGATAGTTCGTATATGGTAATCAGTTTCTCTAATGAAGAATCATTACACATTTTACTTATATGCTTACTCCACACAAAGATGTCAGATTAATTTAGGATCTTTAAATATGTCAGTTTTTTACTTCCACCTCACTAAACAAATAGGCTACCTCTTACGACAATGAACGACTACAAACATGATCATCATAAGAGCATAAATGAGATGTTCCAGGATCCTTAAAGGAGATTTTTGAATATATGAAAAAAATAATTACTTAAAAAATAAATATTCTTATTATTTTTTTCATTTAGGAAAAATAAGAGGGCTTAAATAACTTTTTCTTCAGAAGTTCCTTTTATCTCTTTTTAATGAAGGTTCACTTTTAAAGAGCTCCCGTTCCCTTCCCTTCAACCTCTTTATCCCTTTAGAGACATCTAATTGTGAGTATGAGAGGTGGTAGTGGGGAGGGGGAAGGGGGAGTAAATTTCCGGAAGGAAAAAAAACAACTTTCATCTTAGCGGAGATCTAAGTTTCCGAGAAGAGAATATTGCCTTGTTTACGTCCGTCTATCTCCTTTAGGAAACTAATTGGAAGCCTTTCCGATATATTAACACATTGAACAGGCTTGATTGCTATTACTCTCGATGACACCGCCTTCGCAACTGATTAAACGATAAACTCCAAAACATCAAAACCAATAACAAAATAAAAGTAAATAACTTTAAAAAATGTTGCACTTTATGAAATGAAATTTAAACACCCGAAATAGCTTTCGAGTTTCATAGAAAGGTTTTCGAATATGGCTTTACGAAAAGCTCGCAGATACCAGAGGTTCAATATTAAAGAGAGAAACGAAATAAAAGTAAATCTCTTTCTGTTTATAAGTCATATAATATATTAACATTATGTTCTATTTATATTTATATAACCTGTTAATCAAGCACAGAAGCATGAAATTAAAAACTGCACTACAATGCTTTGGAACTGGAATGCAATTTCAGTATCTTAGAAATAGTTTGTACACCAATTTGAAAACCTTTCGAAAATTTATATTGTTTAAGGAAAACATGCTCACAGTACTCACAATTACAAACAAGAATGCACATATTTAAATTTAAGTAGAAAATTAGCAATCTCCATTAAACTTACGCATTTGCGATAACATTGCCATTTAAGTATTCTCGTATAAGATGCGAAAAAAGTTTCTTTACAAACTTCGAAACGGACGGTGCCAAAAAGTTCTAGACACAAAGGCTTAATAACCTTAGCTCATGGTGGATGTTAGCTTGACCACAAAGTATCCCAAGATAATTGTCCAGAATTTCATCTGAAGTTCTGTTTAAGAAGTAATATAAAAGATTCTGTAAGCTTATTCTCGTAGTTAAAAACGATCTCCTGGGAAAAGTAATAGGAACAACTTTTGTATGCAATGAATTTAATGCGCAAAGACTTGGATTGTTTAAGAGAATATGCGTGCCTTGGTAACTTTAATTATAACACAATAAGGTTTTTTGACCCTTAACTAATTTTATCAACCCTTAGCTAAAAAAGTAGCTAAATCCATCTAACTGAATTCTATATGAAGACTAATTTCTAATGTTTATGGGATAAAGTTAAGAAACGTAGAGCAGCGGTCACCATGGCCTCCCATTGATCATCCGAAAACGTCCAAAAAAAAGGGCAATGTTCATTCCATTTTGGTAGGAAGGAATAGAAAACCCCAATTTACATGCATACACGTTTACATTGCATTTACATAAACGTTTCGATCCGGATCGACTTCAGCTAATCCGAAAGTGCCTCGTGTTTTAATGTATATCCGATAAGATGCCCTGTGGATAAAGCTCTAGATTAGGAAAGTACGGCAAACTTTTTCGTCTGCTACAGAATCCGACATTGTTGGCCCAGTCGGCCTTATCACTTGAGTTACGCTTCCTTCTGAAATACGGCTGAAATGCAATTGTTTAAAAATTTTCTCATTATTAGCGTCTGGAAATAAAATTGACAATCAATAAATTTTGTAATTATTGATTTTCCTTTAAATTTAGTTCTCAATAAAAATTTTCTATATACAGGATGGATACAAAAATGAACACCCCCCTTTTATTTTCGTAAACGAAGCTGATATGTCAATTTTGATGAATCCAATGAATAGGAAGTTGTGGGTGACCTATCCCATGGTGCACTTTTCAACGTCCCAAATATGCAAATTAGGACACATTTAAATTCTATCTTAAAAACCGTAACAGTTACACGAAAAATTCCAATTGAAGACCTGTTCAGCATGGAATTCCGAACAAAAAATTTTTTTTCCAAAATTCGATGAACGGATCACCAACAATCATAATACAAAGATCATGTTGTAAAGTTTAAATTTAATCTTTTACGCCTTTACTTCGTCCAAATTTAATCTTTTACGCCTTTACCGCCTCCAAAAGTGGTACTTATGGATATTGTTAAAGCTTCGTAAACCCCATTCTGTATCACAATTTTTTATCTCCGTTGGAATAGCACCTATTTACCAACTCTACACCTTTAACTTGGCCATTTTTATATTCAAAGCTCTTAATAACCATCTGCTCACCTCCATCCCTCACTCTTTTTTCATTCCAGCTCCCTCTTCTCTCCACAATACACGTCACCATAATTCCATTGCTCTACCCCGGATAACTCGCCTCTATCATTTCAGAAGTGTTACTCGGGCCTTAAACACTGGTCAAACTTAACTCCAGAAATACGTTCTTCTCCGTCTATAGCAATTTTTAAATCAATATTATTGAACTTTTTAAGAAAGGTCCAATGACTCATCTCTGACTCCTAAGCTCTCCTCTTCTCCTTCAATCTTTTCTTTTTCTCTTCCACATTTCAGATTAACCCACAAATTTTGTACTCATTTATTGTTTATATCATCCACCCAGGGACCTACCTTGTCGGCTTCGGCCAAACTGGCCTTGGGTGGATGCTCTGTGTCATTTTCGAAATAAATAAATAAATAAATAAATAAATAAATAAATAAATAAATGTTGACCATTTCAGGAACAGCATAGCTTGCCATCTTGGAATTCTTCTGTGTGCTGACACAGGGTTTTTATTTGCTTTTCTTCATGAAAGTGGATGTTATTATGGTAATTTTTGGCAATTTCTTGATTTGCATGTTGAACATTCAAATGTCTTTGTGAAGTGCATAGGGAGGTAACAAATAAATTCAACATGTGATTGTTGGTGATCCGTTCATCGGATTTTGGAATTTTTTTTCTCTTTTGTTTGAAATTCCATGCTGAGCAAGTCTTCAATTGCAATTTTCGTGTATCTGTTACGGTTTTTAAGATAGGATTTGAATGTGTCCTAATTTGCATATTTGGGATGATAAAAAATGCACCATGAGATAGGTCACCCACAACTTCCTATTCGTTGGATTCATCAAAATTGATATATCTGCTTCGGTTATGAAAATAAAAAAAAAAGGGGGGGAGCTCATTTTTGTATCCACCCTGTAAAAATAATAATAAGGTTGAGGTTATTTAATGTTAACTAGATCTAATTTTTGGTTTATTTAACCTCAAAATAATAATCCTTAATATATTAATAAATTTTAAAATGCATTGCATGTGCAGGGTTTTTTTTAAATTTTTTATCAAAATATAATTTTAATAGTTTTATCAAATTAATTTTTAGATTTATATCAAAAACTTCTATTTAATAGTTTATTTTAATTATATTAAATTATAAAAGAATCTAATTATAATTTTCTAAAAGAATCAATGAAAATGATATTTTCAAAATACCATTTTTCTAAATTATAAATTTTAAAATTTTCTAAAAAAGCATACACATGCAATTTTATTCATTGTGTTGAAGTTTACTGTGTTGTGGTGCAATTCTAGTTAAAATTTTCTATTTTTTTTCAACCAAACAGCAAATTTGGACTCGATCCGGATTGGGGTGCTTACATGCACGTTGGTGGATTGCTTACTTCCCTGAGGCATCCTTCCCGGGTTTCAAACCATCTCGTTCGACTGGATTGAACTCGATCAGGATCGAAAAGTTTATATGCCACCTTTTGCAGGATTGACTCCAAATATGTCGACTCGATCCGGATCGAAACTGTGCATGAAAACCCCGTCTAATGTAATGTATAAAAAAGATGTATATACGAGGGGAGATCAAAAAGTAAGTTGCACTTCCACGGTATGGCCTTATTACACCACCAATACAAAAGCAACACGGCTATAGCAGCCTAATATGTAGGTTCATTTTTCCACATAGTCCCCAAGACACCCTAAACATTTATCCGAACGATCAACCAACTTTTCGATTCCGGATGCATAGAAATCTCCTCCAGCGTTTTGTGACCACACGGTGACAGCCGCTTTCACCTTCACATCGTTTCGAAATCGTTGTCCACCGAGTTCCGTTTTGAGTTTACCGAAAAGATGAAAGTCGCATGGCGCTAAGTCGGGACTGTATGGAGGATGTTGCCAAACCTCCCACTTGAATCGCTGCAGTAGTTCGCACGTTTGGCGGGCCTTGTGAGGTGTTGCGTTATCGTGCAACAAAATCACACCGGCGCTCAATTTCTCCCGGTGCTTCTCTTTAATTGCTTTACGCAACCGTTTGGCCCATAGAAATCGGATTGCTGCTCGCACCTCAAGTTTGCAGTGGACATCCAGTTGACGCGCCATTGCTTTTAGCCCGCTAGTCACACAAAACACGACGGGAAGCCACAGCAACCGTCCTATCCGACGTCTGCACAGTTACTGTCCCTTTCTCCGCTTTGCCCAAGATTGCGACAACAGCGCGCTCCTGTGTAAATCATTCGCTTTCTACTTGCAGATGAACTTATAGTATGAAAACATAGATCGGCTCTATATAGGCAAATATAAACAAATCATTTAAAAATGCTCGAAATTCGAAATGACGTATTGCCTAAAATAATATAAACTAAGTCATGCATCAAAGTGCTCTAAATTAACATCTTATTAAATTCATGCACCAGTCAGTAAATTTTCAGCAGATGGTAATGAAATGGCTCAGTTTAGTTAAATTTAATTAAATTAGCCTATCCTTCCTATATAAAAATTTTGTTATTTGGTTTGATTTTTTGCATAGCTTAAAAATGGAACTTCTAAAAATATGAAAAATACCATAGAGGTAAGAGACCAAAAAATTCTACGGAACTCAGACTTCACATCCACACAAAAAAACTCTATGAAGCTATCCTGAGAATACAGCTCTAACTAATTTTAAGTTATCTTTTTTCATGAAAGTGTAACGCAAGATAAACTAGATCTTGCGAACACTTAGTAACACTACTAAAAATAGGTACAAGTGAAATAAGCCAAAAACTGTGGACACTACTATAAATAAATAAACAAAAGAAACCACTAATCCACAAAGAATTTTATTAACGACCCAGATGTACATTTCGAGAGCTACGCTGGTTGTTTTCTGGATCCTCATTAAAATGAAATGGGTTCATTAGCTCATAAACATCCTGACAAAGTTAATTGCTCACCACTGCCTTTTTGTCCTTCCCCAATGATTCTTCGTAGAAATGGTAGGATGTTTATCAAATGTAAAATTAAATAAGAGGACAAAAATTAATGACTATTTGTATAACTGCCGATTTGATAAGCTTCAACTGCGTGGAAGGAAGAATTTAAGCATAGCTTTCATTTTCTTTAATTTATCAAACGCTTACTTTTCTTCTGTTACTTTATTTCAAGCCTTTTCGCTTTCTTTCCGGCAGAAGGTTGAATATGTGAATAGTGAAAGGTGTTCGTGCTAAGATGATGCCTTATGAAAAATTTCGCTTATGGTAGTAAAAGACTTGTCGAAACCCATTTTCGCCTTTTTTGCAGATTTCCGGAGAAGATCCACCACTTTCAGGAAAAGGCAGAAATTCTTAGGGATGCTTGCTTCCTCAGGGGCGGGAGTAGGATGGGATATTACAGGATACGTTATAGCCTACGTATCTTTTACTGAATAAATTTAATAACTTCGCATCAATTTCCGTTGAATTGAGATCGTTCTAGAGCGTTGAAAGGTGAATTTATTTAAATAAGTTAATTTTATTTCATTCACATTTTATCATGTTTCTGTTCGAGAGTCTGCTTCCACTGCAGATAAAATTCCCTACAAATGCATTGTTAGAATAATTTGTGAACAGAATTCTGCTAAAGTTGATATATTGCCCGTTTCATCTCTTAATATTCATCAAATGTATGGCCGTCGATGTTATCATCGTTAAAAGATGTGTCTAAAAACTTCTCATCCTTCCCGCACGCACCTGCAAAAATCACCATAAATTCACGATAAGTTCATGTTTGGATTGCTTTAAATAATAAACATGAATGATAAAAAGCCCAGGCATGAAAACTGATTATTATGCATGAATTTTACTGTATTAATTTTAAGCTTTTGTTTTCATTTGTTCATTTTTAACTGCAAATTCACATTCAAATATTGTAAAATTTCATCAAACAAAGAGCCCGAGCAATGCCGAGATATATGGTCCTTCTTTTATTTTAATTTCTATATATATGTAAAGAACAATGCTTGCTTGTATGTTTGCATATTTATCGTCACTTAAAGAGCTTCCAGAGTCACTGCTATATTACTTACTAGCTGCTAGCATTGGGGAAGGTAATTGCTGTACTTTATTAATCCAGAGTTTTACTGAAGAGTCGATTCTGCCAACATCACCTAGAAAGAAAGCCAAACAACTGAAACGTCATACATTGTTACATCATCATAATTCGACCCTTGTTGATCGTATTTCTACCAATGATAAGCTTTAAATTTGGTCGACTTATGATGATGTAACAATGTATGACTTTTCAGTTGTGAGGCTTTCTTTTTAGGAGGTAACAATGTACTTTAACGATCGTACAATGTAACAAAACTGTTACGTATTTGTTGCTGAACTCGTAATACATTGTTACTTAGTTGTTATTTGGTGAATTAAAGTATACAATGACGGTATGTCAGCTTTTATTCAACCACCGGCTTAAGAGAGTTTAGCCTAGAACTCGGCTTCTAGAAGGCGTATCACGATAAAACATACACCAGGTTTTAAGTTACACCTAAAACAATGCGACCATAAAACCCGCGTTAATTTTCGTGCAGTAGTTTTTGCGTGATGAGGTAACAAACAAACATACAGACAGACAGACAAAAATTCTAAAAATGATCGTTTTGGCTTCTGGTAGTGTTAGTAAAAGCTGTCGCATAAGATTTTCTTAAATTTGTTCTATGTACAGACACCGGGTCGGCTACAGTTTTATTATATGTATAGATGTAAAGATTTGGTAGCACAGCAGATTCCAAACATTTCCTAAAAAATCCCCGATACATTTTGACTATACCCTGTGTCAATGTCAACTTTTTTGCGCGAAACATTGTTGCCATGGAGACCGATGTGGTGATGATGCAATGACAGAACATTAGTTTCCAAGAATTATTAACAAAGAGCATAAAATAAATATAGCAAACTTTATAGATAGGATAGTTTCTCTCGAGGAGGCAGACGTTATACACCTGCTTCCCTTCAGCTCCCGAACAAACGTTCAGACGACAGGCGAAAGTTTGTGTGTTTGTTTGTTCCAGAGCGACGGCAGCTCTCTCTCGGTGGATTGGGTATACAAGGATGCCGGTCGGTCTCGGGCGATAATTTATGATATAACCGATAACAAAACATACATCAACTCGACTCTTCAAACAAACCAGGATACTGTGTTGTGCTTTTTAATAATCAATCGAAGGATATATATTAATTCATACCTATCGAAATGCCACCGGCAATGCCGGACGCCTCTGCTACTATTTTATATATAAGTAACAATGATATTCTCATTTTGTTATGCCACATTGTAAGCGAGATATATGACACGTTAAGTGTAGTCAGACCATAAGATATAAATAGAGCACTGAGTGGAACGATCGATTAATAATAAAAGGGTAGTACGGGTTTTCTGACTGATCTGCACTCGTGCAGACTCTAGCAGGATGTATAGAAACTTTTATTTTCACTTATCTTTCTTTTTTAATGTTCTTAGAAACCTAACTCTCCAGCTAAAAATTCTCAGAAAGACTTAATTCCTTACTTCCCCAAGGATTATCACCGTATTCTCCTCTTTTTTTGTTAATCGATTTTAATCGATCATTTCACTCAGGGCTCTCGTTCTTATGTTTTACGGTTTTTAAGAACTATACCACTGAACAAACCTAATTTCTGTCGAATCATAATTTAAACCGATATTGTAGGTAAAAGAGAAAAACAAGATGGTATTATTACACTTTTTGAATACCCGCCCGCACCGATCTTCTGCAATCCGTTATGACGAGCTTGATAGCCGGTTATTTGCATGCAATAGTTTCAATTGAGCTACTCTCTAAGGCCGAAACAATTCCATCAGAAGAAAAATTGAATACATATTCAATTCAAGTATTAAAATAGCCATTACAAAAATAAAAAAACCGTACTAGTTTTTTTTCTGGCGGCACTTGCCCTAGACTAGCTCCTCTTCTGTCCTCATTTATTCTCCTATTGTTTTCTTTTGTTTTTTCTTTAATCCCTTGCTGTTAAGTTGTTGCGCGTTAGCTCTGTTTTCCTTGCGCGACGCTTGTTGGCCTTTGGCTAAAGCAGTGGCTAAAATTTTTGAAAGAGTAGATCACGGATGATTGTTTATTGGCAAAAAAATCTAAAGGAAAACAGAGGCCTATATGAATTAGGTTTCCTTATACAGGATCTTCAAAACAGAGGTTGGATTTTTTCACCATCTGAAAGCGCAGAGCGAACTTTATTACTATGACAACAACTCTCCAGTAATTTTTTCCCTTGACAACCTGAATAGTCAAACGTTTTTCATTGCAACCAGTTTAATTAATTCTAGGAAATATTTCGGTAAACTTTTCTTTTTATTCAAGTGTTATTCTTGTTATGGAGCTACTTCAGTGATTGTTCTGCACTGCGTTTCCGAGAATGGATGTGCTCATTATCCGCTAATTCAATGCGGCTCTATGCGTCGCCTCTCCATTCAAGTCTTTGAACATTCGGCGTATTGTTTTATTCTTCGGATATGTTGATGAAATTCATCATGAAGCTGAATTCGCAGCCACTCATCTTCGCGGCATCTGCCCTATTTAAAACTCCAATCAGCTTACGTCCTCCATTGAGCAGGATTATTCTCCTCTTTTTATATCCGATCTCATCCGATTTTATTTCCTTTTCATTTGACTGCTTTCCTTCTCGGATTCTTTTGATCCCACAATGGCTTGTTGCACGAAGCGTGAGATAGCTAATCGGACTGTTGCACAAAACAACAGGAGAATGAGGACAAAGGAGACATACAAACTTTACACTGAACATTTATCTTGTTTTTCTTACCTCATTTTCTCTATCTCGTCTCATTCGTTTATTATTAGAACACCGTGATATCCATTATAATAATATTTTTAATGCGATCGTGTAAACTCATCCAATAATTTAATTATCATTGTTACAATTTCTATAATTTAAGAATACTTTAAGAATATTCCATTGGATCGGTCGTTCAATGATGGCTCGTAAAAACTGCCTTTGACAAATCCTCGAAGAAAGAAATCACGTGATATAAATTACGGAGAACATTAAAATAAGATGACCCTGTGGACCTCTACGGCCAACACACCGTTGGAAACGAGAAACATTATTCGGCCATTCGCGTACAACATGAAGATGATGTGGAGCTCCTCTTGTTACCAAATGAAATCTGCTGGTTCGTCCTGCAACTGAGGGACAAACCAGTTATGGAGCATACCGAAGTAGGTAGTGCCTATCCTAGTTGGCTCCGCAAAAAAAAAAAAACGAAACAAAAAATAATTCCACTCCGTATACTCGATGTTTCAAAATTTGCCCAAAACACACAGGAAATTTTTATCGTATTGCATAGTTACATATGACTTCTCTGATCCTCATATACGAAATCTGTTCAGAAAATAACCGAACTTTTTTTATTTAATATACAACTTATTGGTCTTTGTCTCCTTCAAAGTACTCCCCTTCTCTATTCACACACTTGTTCCAGAGGTGTTCCCACTTTACCGTATAGTACTGGAAAGCTTCTTTTGGAATATCCTTCAATGCCAGTGACGAATTTTTCTTAATGTCATCAATGGAGTCGAAACTGCATCCTTTCAGCACTGATTTTAATTTTGGAAACGCGTAAAAGTCGCTCGGAGCTAGGGAGGCTTGAGGAGGACAGTCATCTGATTTTTGGCACAAAACTGGTGAATTAACAAGGCTGAGTAGTCAGGCGCATTGTTATGATGAAGGAACCATGAGTTGTCTTGCCACAACAGTGGTCTCTCTCTTTGCGAATTTGCGAGTGGTCTCCCCGGTTTCAGGCAAAATTTCACGTTGCATTGTTGCTCTTGTAAATCGGACATTGCAAAATCGCCACTGTTGCTTAATAATTAAAAAAGTTCGGTTATTTTTTGAACAGACCTCGTTATTTTTTTTGCTTGTTCACCTTTCCGCTAAGGTGAAGTGTTGATCGTCACTGTACACAAGCCGCTCAAAAAAGTCATATCAGTATGTTGGTGCAGACGTTAGTGCAGACTATAAATGCCCACTGGCTTTAATTTCTACAGCAATTGAAAGTTTTACGGAGCGTTGTTGCAGAAACTTACGCAACGCCATCCGCATTCCTATCTAAGGAATTCCCATTTCTAGCTATTACGTTGCGCAAATCGACGGGAACTGCGATGAAAAGACGCTCTAATACTTTTAACCTTCTTCTCCGACACACGCAGACCCGTAAGATCGTAAATTTGAGTGGAATGTTCGATTAACAACAAAAAAAAGGGGGGGGGGGAGTACGGATGATAATGCCAGGATGGGGAAAATAGGAAATTAAGCCATTTGTAGGAGATAATACCTGGAGAGCTTAGGGTTCTGAGAACGTTAAAAGGAAAGATAAGTGAAAATAAACATTTCTACATATCTATCATAATGATATGCCACTGAATTCCCTTTCTCTATCACCCGTGCTCCTTTGTTTTTTGTTAATCGATGTTTCCACTCAGGGCTCTCGATCTTACGGTTTGACTATACTGTTGCCTTTACAGATGCGCCCCGTCGACTGTTTAAAAGGAAGATTCCCACTAGCGCGGAACCGCGGCGGAAATGAAAATACGACGTCATACCGCGGCGTAAAAACCGCTACCGTCTAGAGTCAAGATGGATTCAATTTTACTGAGACGGTAAAACCCGCCGAAGTAGCGTCTGCCAATGAAATCAATGCATTTGTGTGACGTTGACAATCTGTCTAAGATGGCGACGCGTTTGGATACTATCGTTTTGGAGCGCAGAAATCTTAGCGAACATCATCAAATAAACAGCAACACCCTTGCTTGTATTTCCGTCCCATTTTTGTTTATTTGCAAAGACTTAAAGCACTACGTCCTTTTTTTTTTATATGTCCATTAGCGGAAAACGTTATAGATCAAAGAGACTCTTGGGCTATAGCATAACGTGCCGCGATAGTGGGAACTGATCGGCGGAATTACCGCTGCGCTTAACCGCGGCGGATAGTAGGAACCGACCTTAAGTCAAACGGGTTTGTTGTTGCCGGAAAGGACGATGCACTGTAACGACTGTGGAGTCGCACACAGCAACGCCACAAGAATTTAAGCGAATATGCTTAAAATCTACCACCTCTCTTTCTTATCCAATGGAATACCCTATCGCTATGAGAAATAAAAATTTGTTCATCCTGCGATATTCTTTTGTATTATAGTTGGAAGAAGAGCAATAAATCCAAAAAATCAATCCTTCTAAGTATAGACATACGTTTATTGAACGTCTTGTTCTATGTGAATACAATTTGTTATTCGGCAGTTTAAATTATGGTAGTCCAATTCTTCCCAAATCCGTTGGGACATATTCCTGTCAACAGTAGCAAGTTATTTTTGTACGTTTTTTTCATAGCTTTCATATTTACAAGTAGTAAAGAGACAAAAGCGGTCAGTCACATTCTGCTAACAAAAGCCGTAGCGCGTTAGTTCCAGACATTTTGGTAGCCAACATGTGAATGCCATTTCTCGTCTGCTGGGTGGCCAATTCAATATCATTTGAGATCTTCATGCAGACAAACTACAGTCTTAAATACTTACATCGTTACTCTACGCTACTAATACAATAATGGGAAGCGTAATGAAAATGTACATGTATATTTGTTTTACCGTTGTTTCCCATATACTTTTTGTTGTACATCTTTATTTATTAACTAGAATATAAACATTCATGTTGGTAATATAACATTCAGTGATTGTCCTCTATCGTATTACTACAATATTTTACATGTATAGCAATTACTAAGACACGAAAGCTCCGCCTGAAAGCAAGAAAGTAAACTTTCCCGCACAGCATTAAGCGGAAAGAATCTTAAAGAGCGTCGGTTAAATTCATTGACAGAGCTTATAAAAATATAACTTAAGATTGTTTCGAAATTATTGAATTAGATGATGAATTAATATATTACTTATAAAAATAATTTTAAAAGAGGAAAAATAATATTTATAAGCTTGCATAAATACTACAAATCTCTCGTACTTATAAATGAAAAAACAAACAAACAAACAAACAAAAAAAACAACCTGTATTGAAAGAAACAACCACCTAGAAATAACACAATAAGAAATATGAAAATGTTAAATGAAAACACTGAACAAAAGGAAAAAAAAAACCAAACTTATTTACATTAAATCTCTACGTTCGAATGCAAAGCGCCCGTGGGCAGAACCACAAAAGCCGACGTGCCTCGGATTTATTTCCATCCACAATATCACTCTCCCTCCATTTCCGTCGAGAGTAGAGAACGGATTTATTCTTATCTTTAGAAAACATAACGTTGGGCGGAAAAGTGCATAAAAAGAAGACTAGCGAAGATAAAAGGAACGATAAAAGCTCCCCGTCTTCATTTTACATCTTCAAATATGATTCAATACACATGATTCATAATTAAATAAAGACAACCTTAAATTATAAATTTATGAAGTTAAGATTCAATAAAATTACACGCTATTTTTGCTCAAACCTCCTACATTTTATTAGATCTTAGAACAAAAGATATGGTAAGTAAACAAAACTACAGAAAATACAATAGTAACTGAAAAACGAATTTCACACTATAATAAACTTCTATGGTATACAAGCGTATATACAACATTTTCAGTATGGACAATATCAAATCTGTATTCCATTAGATAGGAGAAAAGATAGGGAAAAAGCGGATTATGCAACATTCGATGTATTGTTATTATTAGTGTTAGGAACCTTAGGTAAAAACATATTTTGTTTATGGTTTCAGTACTAAGTGATATATGTTTATTAATATATGTGTTTTAGTTTAAGAGTTATAAAGACCTAAAAAAGCATATTTAATGGTTTGTGACATATTTGGGCTTATCAGACCTAAAAAGCTTATCAGGCCCATTGGTTTCTTGTATTATCGCCGTTGTGATCAATGATCAACTGGACTAGTTTCCGCCTTCGCCAGCAAGTTGCTATTGGTCTCAACCGATCAGAATACTCGACGCCCGTTGGTGCAATATCGCAATATTGATGTACTAGGCCTGTGAGAAAAGTATCCGACCTAATTTTTTTTTTTGCGAAAACCTGATGGATTTGGATCGCGCGCGCTTGCATGAGCCGACTTTGAACCTTTGTGCGTATGCGTGAATTTTTTCCCGCCTCTTAATAGCGTCAATTGCTGCAATCAGCATTAGAGGGAGGTAGTGTGTTGTGCTCTCGTCGGTTTTTGATTTGAAGGAAAATGACGGAACGCCTGGAGCAGCGTTACTGCATCAAATTTTGCCAGAAACTGGGCGACAGCCAGGTGGAAACCATCCGGAAGATTCAGACGGCTTTCGGTGACGATGCTATGGGCATCACACAGATTAAGGATTGGTACAACCGGTTTAAAGACGGCCGCACGTCGGTGGAAAGCGAGCCACGCTCCGGTTGGCCATCAGCATGCCGAAATGACCAGGTCATTGCCAAAGTGAACGCTGTGGCGATGCGGGACCGTCGTGTGACTATCCGAGAAGTTGCGGATGAGGTGGGCATCTGTACGTTTTCGGCACATTCCATTCTGACCGAAGATTTGGCCATGAAGAGAGTGGCGGCAAAATTCGTGCCGAAGCTGCTGACGGCGGAGCAAAAGCAACTTCGTGTTGACGTCTCACAGGACATGCTGGCCTCCGCAAACAGTGGCCCCGACTTTTGGCTGTTTCCCAAACTCAAGAGGCCATTGAAAGGAACGCGATTTCAGACAAGAGAGGACATTATGGCTGCAACGACAGCAGAGCTAAACTCCATTCCGAAAGACGCTTTCCAGGAATGCTTCCAACAATGGCGGCACCTCTGGGAGCAGTGTGTGGAGTCCCAAGGAGACTACTTTGAGGGTGATTAGGGTTCCAATGCTCCAGGTGTGTAATATTTTTTTCCCGGCCGAAGGTCGGATACATTTCTCACAGGCCTCGTATAAGGGGGCCGCTTTCGCTTGACAGCATAAAATATTTGAAAGGACGATTGCCTCTTCATAAAGCAGTTGCTACTGTGTTGAAGGTTGTGGCAGCAATCGAATCAATGCCAGTTTCACCTAAACAAGTACTTATCCATGCAAAGCTAAAAGAGGTTCTTGACAAAAACCGAGATAAGAGTGTAGCGCAATTAATTTCAAAAATTTTATCCAGACAACAGTGTCACATCCCATATCGAAACTACACGGAAGAAGTAATTGTTACGTTTTCCAAAACCCTTATTACTTCGTGTGAAGTAGAAAGATCATTTTCACAATATAAATCTATTTTACGTTCAAATCGACAGAGGTTCACCCCAGAAAACTTGAAGCTATATGTTCAAATCAATGAACTTCAAAAAAATAGTTGTCAGTGAGGTTTATTTGCAACTACAGATTCAGTTTCAAAAATAGGAATAGCAGGGATCTAGCTTCACTGGTCAGCGCTGGTACTTATTGCATTACGACCAGTACTATAAAAATTACCATTTCCGCAACCAGTCACTGTAATGTTCGAAATTAATAAAATGATGAAATTTCTAATTTGTTTGTTAAGAAGAACTTACATTTTAAGAGAATATTTATGCATTTAAAAGGAATATTTCAGTAATTTTAAGGGAATATGAACCTACATATTTTACATGTTTTTAGCACCTAAGGTTACTAATCCTAGTTATTACTATAGAAGTACCATTAAATATTTATGAATTAAAAAAAGAGACTGCTATCAAATTTCTCTTAAATTCAAATAATCTTTAAACTCCCTTGAGTTCCGTAAAAATTCGAAACAAAAAGAAATCGTAAATTTTTTTCCCCCTGAAAAACTATCTACAATTTCACAATAAAATATTAAGCATGATAAATATAAGACAATTCGACGATGTTGGCATAAAATATGTAAATAAAATGCTATTACAGTTTGATATCAGTAAAAAAAAAGTTGACGTTTCAATCCAAGTGCCGAGACGATGATTAAGGAATTTTAGGCGTTAAGAACAGTGATAAGATTTACAACTTGGTTTGGCGCTGTCATAAAAATCGCTTAATGTCTTCGACTCATCCATTAAATTGGCCATCAATCTCTTAAGTGCTGAGAGAGTAAAACTTAGGTCCTCGTCATATTTTGTTTAGAGCTTCCAGCCACCGATTGCAGCGACTAGACGAGAGAGAAGTTTGCGTAGGCTCAAAGTTCAAGTGAGTTGATGTGAAAAGTTCGATTATGGATCCTAAAAACATAAAGAAAGTATCGACGGAGGCGAAAAAACGATTTTATTCTAAGAAGCAATAAGACTGAACGATGTTATCGTTTCGTTTTAGTGTACTGCTTTTTTTTTTTTTTTTTTTTTTACTAGTCTCTAAGAATTTGATATGATGAAAGTGCAAACTGCGATTTGCATTTTTTTAAAATAAAAAATAATTTATTTCGTTTATAACTTTGGAATACAGAATCACATAAATTAATAAACCGCTCAAAATGTTAATATTTTTATAACATTTATATAACTATCATAAATCTATTTTTTGAAAGCATGTTATCAGAATGTCATTTCAATTCACGATGTTCGCTGAAATCAAGCGTATAGCTCGGAATGCTTTTGGGAATTAATTTACATAACAAAAAAACCCCTTTATGAAATTATGCTTAATTATTCATAATCCCTGGAAAAAATATTTTACGATTACAGTTTTTCTCTTCCTACTTTTCTTTAATTAATGAGGGAGATGTCTCAAATTAAGAAAGGAAAATAATTAGATGCATTTTAAACGTCAATGACTACAAATTTTTTTTTTCATAAACAAAAATAAAAATCCATTTTTAAACCCAAATTGTTTTGATTAAAAAGTATTAAATCACTGCATTTTAATTAAACGGTTTTAATCAACATCAAACGCTGTTAGTAATTAGCGTTATCTTTGAACTTGCAAGACAAATTTAAAATGAAAATTCCTTGATTAATTCCTTAATCAATAATGAGCTGGAACATTATGTTTGCAATATATTTTTCTCTGCAGGTACTGGAACCATTATTCCTTATCTCATTCTCTCTTATCTTTACAAAAAAAGAACAAACTCAACCTTCATTTTTAAAAGGCAGCCACATTAATTGAGCTGAATGGCTACTAAAGCAATTCATTTTCTCAAGCTCTATTACATTGGAGGAATTCTACGCTGCCTTATCGGCGGCTATCACAGATTTATCTTTTACATCTTCAAGCGAAGATTCTTTTTTTATCGTTCCTTCCTCTCTTCTTTCTCTGGTCCCTTCATTTTGCGGTTGATTCGAATATAATCCCCTAAGAGTCAGATTGAATTTCCATGGGGCACGTTCTGATGGTTGGATTAGGAGAAAGCCTTCGGGTCCAGGCACAGCTATCTTGTTCCGGAAGATTCCAGAGATCTCCTTTCAACTACCGATTTGGGCGAGGAAACCTTTCCTTAACATCTTATCGTTTCTTACGTGCTGTATTTAGAGAGCAAAACTGTAGATTTACTTTTCACCTTCTGAAAACATCACACCATCAAGTGAGCACCTTTTAATACTGAGCGCTCGAGCCGTATCAATTCTGCTGGAAAGGTTATACGTGTATAGGATGATTACAAAAGAAGTATACAGTTTTAAAGCTTTTGATATGAGAATAGTTTAAAATATTGTTTATATTGAATTTACAGCTGGGGCTTTCAAATTCGTTTCAAAAACTATAAATGCTGTTTATGAGTGCACCCTTTGTACACTCGATTCGATAGCCCAAACACCAATCAAGACATCTGAATCAATTTCACTAATAGTGGTTGTGATACATTGTTTCGGCCTAGCTAAATCAACAGGAAGAACGAACAAAGATATCTTTCCCCGTAAAAAGAAATCACATGGAGTGAAACAAGACTCTGCGTGTGTGTGGTATTTTGTAGTTTGCAGCTCGTCCAACCCACGTTAGGTAATCTCTAACATTGCCGATCAAGGTGAAGAATCAAATTTGTCGCTATCATCTTGCAGCTGTAACATGAATAAAAAAACAACTAATTTACTCTTGAAACAAGAAAGGACCATAGATTTTTTTCGTGGACACAGAGCACGGAGAATCTGGCAAATACTCCACTGTTTCTCTTGGATGACATTTTGCTTGATGACTTTACCAGTGGTATGAAATGTTGCCTCATCAGTGAATATGCAGCGATCAGAAACCATCGTCTTCCAAAACTTTCTGTAGTTCGACGCAGGATTCTTAACTCTGCTTTGTCACACGCATCAAGTTTTGCAATTTGTATACATTCAGGTTTAACTCTTTTCGCAGAATTTTCCAAATTGGAGTTAATGCTTATGACTCCATGTCCTCGATTTCTCTGGGCTGCTTTGGAAGGTGACGCGGACGAGATCGACTTGTTCATGAAACACATGCGGTCGCCTAGGACTTTTGAGTTTCACATAACAGTAGGATAGATATAGTGCCTGGCGGTGCTTTTCCGAACCGTGTTCGAAAATACCACTGCAAAAGAGGAACAGGTGGCGTTTAGCTTTATTTAGGAATACAAAACGCCTTCTCTGCTGCCATTTTTAACAACTAGGAAAAATGTGACACGCTCGATCGCCAAAGCTACCGTCCACAATTATAACTGCATTTAAATAATGCTTCAATGTTTTTACTACGTAGATTGCTGAAACTGTATTATTCAATTATAACGACCCTAAAAAATTTTATTTTTATATCAGCTTTCATTTTATGTATTAACTTCGTATATGTATAGTGATTGCTGAGTGAGCTCATAACTTGTGTATTAAAATTATACACAAATACAGAGTGACAATTATTGAGCTATATGAAAAAAAAACAAACTTGATAACTTTTGAACAATTGGCGAGATTCAGTTAAAATTTGGCGGTTCAATGCAGGTAATGTTGGGATTTGATGTGAATATGGTTTGGTTTAGCGACGAAGCCTACTTTCATTTGGATGGTTAAGTCAATAAGCAGAATTGCCACATTTGGAAGACTGAAAATCCCCATTTCACGATCGAGAAGTCTCTCCACCCCAAACGGGTAAGTGTTTGGTGTGCAATGTCAAGTCGCGGAATAATCGGTGCGATATTCAAGTCGCTGAACGATATGTCAAAATTTTAGAAAATGATGTCATCCCTATTATTCAAAGTAACCCAGATTTCGAAAAGATGTGATTCATGCAGGACGGAGCACGACCCCATCGGACCAATAGTGTGTTTGAAATTCTGGAAGAGCACTTTGGAGAGCGCATTCTGGCTTTGGGGTACCCAGAGGCCAGTGGAATGGGAATCGCTTGGCCATATTCTCCTGATCTCAACCAGGACATATGAGGCAATATTAAAGACAAAGTTTACGCAAATAACCCCGAAACCATCGCTGAGCTCAAATCAGCCATTCAGGAGGTCATCGCAAGCATTGATGTCTCGACACTTCAGCAAATTTTGCAAAATTTTGCTCTTCGTCTGCGCCATATAGCCATTGATGGCAAGCATATCGAACATGTCATAAACTAAATCCGAATATCTGTAGTTATTTTTAATATTTGAATAAAATTTTTGAACTGGGTAGTTTTTGAAAATTTGATGTTTCATTTCATATAGCTCAATAATTGTCACCCTGTAAATGCTCTTAGTTTACATTAAATGTAATAGTCCTAAATTATCACAAATTAAAAGAGCCAATTTTAGACAACATAAGTAGGGCTTACCTTTTTAAACATTTCGAAGCTAAAACAAATCTTGAAAAAATTAAAAGAGAAAATATTATCAATTATACCTCTGTTTATGTTGAACGAACTCCATTAAAGAGCGGGTGCATTTTAAACACATTTCAAGGAATAAATGTTTAACATCTAAAATATAACACGGGAAACGTTGAGTAGAAATTTTTACTATTAATTTAATGTAACTATTCGCACTCAACAAAAAAAATTAATTTTAAGCTAAAGGCCAGGATCATTGAGACATTGAAGGTGGGGTCGATTTATAATCACGCGAAACATGAGGACGATGCCAACTTTGAATAAAATTGTTGAAAATAAAAAGAATTCACCGGCGAATTATCATGGACTGTATTTTAACTTTAAAACATAAAAATTTAAACAAATATTTCCAAATTTCTAATAGCCCAAAAATAAATGCCGAAGAAAATTTCATGAAATAAAAAAATACTTCATTGGATATAAATAAAATTAATATAAATTTAGATTTTTAATGCAATACGAAATGTAGTCACTTTTGTTTTCCAATTTTCCATCTAAGATAGAGTATATCTCGAAATTAACGCAAATAGATTTCGCATATGAAGTTTCTTAACTTAAACATAAGATGCTTATTTTTAAGTTTATACTTATTACCATGTAACTCCTCCTTTGGCGCCGAACAGAGTTCGCCAATTCCTTCACGTATGGTTTCCATCAACAGCTCAAAACGATCTGGATTGCATCTTGAAATCGCAGTAAATTATTTGATGGCATATGCAGCTCAACGATGCTCCATAGGATTGAGGTCAGAGCATTGTGCTGGTTATGGAAGCATTAGAAAATTGCTTTGAAACTATTCGATTGGTTTTTGAGATAAGGCTTAGTGTCATGTTTGTTATGTTACATTATACGCAAGAGGCGTTCCTTCATCATCGATTGTCTTCATTTCTTCTTAGGCGGCAGTTTTATGCCAGTTGTTCTTCAGCTTTATTTATGTTGAAGTATCATAAATTGATATTCCATGGAATCGTTCAGTTAGGAGATGGAGTATAGTAATATCGATCAAGAAACATCTTACTGCACCTATAATTCGCGTTTGAATTTTTATGTTCATTTATATAAAAAGCAGTAATGTATAATTGTGATAATTATTTTCTTAAACTTATTTGCCTCTGAGATTAAGAAATACAATATATGGCAATAATGGCAGGCGCGAGGTGTTTGTATTTCACCGCTCAGGATTTGCCAGATATTTGGTCACGTGAGAAACAAATAATATCAGCCAAGAAAATGCTCCTAATTCTCTAATTTCAATAAGAGTTCACGAAATTGTCATGTTTTTCCATCATATCATAATCCTCTCGTCAGCATGCTAGGAATCTAGCTTGAAAGATACAGTTTTGGAAGTCGGAGGCAACTTTTTGAAGACCATGCACCATGGTGGATATACTTAAAACCGTTATTCGCACTCTACATTCTTCTGCTGTTACTTCTCTTCAATTTACATAAATACCTTCCTTATTCGAAAATGGTCTTCGTTCTCTACCAAAAAATTGAATAATATTTACAAATGGGCACTAACAATGAGTTTATTAACGTTGATGTTATTAAAAGGCTCAATCTTTCATGTCCACGGTTGATTTAGTTCTTAGACATCAACAATGTAGCTCATGTAGCTCTTTTCTGATTTGATATTAATAAACCACTCTTATGATTGCGCCGTTAAATGGCAATGGTTCCTACAATATACTAAACGTGCATAATGTCATCTATAAGTCGCTTATGCGCTAAGCGTAAGGGGGACCTTCATGCCATATAGAATAATTCTTACGCTGTATACAGTATTGAAATTTCTCTCATACCTATGTAATGTTTGCTCCACATGCTACATCTAAAGACACTCCTTTTGCCATTGTATCCGTCGAGATGAAGCATAAGCCTTCGAAAAACCGTTTTTGTTGTGGCATAGCCTTTCATCCGGCAATTCATATCTCGATGAAGTCTAAGAAAATGAAGTTATTTCTTTTAAAACCATTATATATAGTTAAGTAGAGGGAAACGCGGAAACATAAATTTGATCCTACATAAATAAATTCTAATTTTTAAAAGAGATACTTTCTAATATGCTCAAGTTCAAAAATTAATCTGTCGATTTCGTTATTCACTTCGCAGTAGAAATCAATTCGGAAACAACTAAATTTGCTTTACAAAAAAGAGAAAAAGAACAGAATGCAAATAAGAAGGAACAAAAATAGGACAACGAAAGAATGATGTGCAACAACAAGAGAAAGCAAAAATAAATTTGTAGCGATCTCCCGGAGGCCATGTTAGTATTCTACTTCTGAACGATGGCACTGACGTAAGAAAGAGAAAGGAAATTAAATAAATAAATTCCCGTGACATTTGGAAGCTGTATTTGAAACTGCACAGAGGCCAGAAGAACAAATGTATGCACATATATTTTATCGAAATCGTGAAACCGTCTTCTATTCCTAATCTTGTAAAAAAGGTAAAAGGGAGGGGAGGGTACCGCTTGGAAAGAAGGGTCGAGAGTTAACAATTCTGTATCTTCCCATCGCCTGGATTTCATCGCCCATCGTCCTCCACTTCAAATCTTTTTTTTTTCTTTTTTTTCTTTTTTTCTCCTTCCAGATTTCGATCATTTTCAAGCAAAAGTGGTCACCATGTGAGCCAATTAAAGAACACATGACTGGAAGAAACGAGACCAGAGCAAGGGAGGAGGACTTTCCCTCTAGTGACCAAATCTGATCTCAACGAGGATCAATCATCATCAGTTCTTGACCTACGAAGTTTTCACAGATCGCGGGAGAAACACTAAAGAGAGAAGTTCTGACGCAAAAGAAGACAAATTCACATCGAACTGGATCTTCGCTAACAAGGTAGCGTATTTAAAATATATAAAATTATATGAAAAGTGAGCTGCCAATGAGATATATGCGTCAGCAAATTCACTTGCTTGGCAGATAGTGTAATAGGTATATTCAAATTGGATATATATTCAAATAGGTATATACTGTTTCATCTGTAACTGATGTAAAAGCCATTGAGCTGCAGCGATCATGTTATTTTAAAGTGATTGAATTCTATCCTAATGATTTTTTTGTGTCTGTCCAAAATAAGATAAACGCTTATTTAATTAAATTTCATCCATATTAAGAGAACGTTTGAAAGGGCCAAAATGATGCTGTGAACAGTGATAATTCATCTACTGTAACAACGATAATGCTTTGTTATTGATTAATTTAATCTAAACCCGTAAATATTGTTACTCCCTTTATACCAAATTTTTATTTTAAATTAAGAAAATATAAACTAGTAAAAAATTTCTAAGTTGATGATAATAATTTTAAATCAGTATAATTCACAGGGTAAGTTTATAGTCGCGCACATCAAAGTTTAGCTGCCCATAAAAAAACCAGTTTTGGTGTTACAATAAATTTTGGAAATGACGGTGCATTTTCGCGAATACAAAAGCGTGTTCGTTTTACCAGATTTCGACAGACTCTCCTAAGCATGGCAGTATTGATGTTAGAAATGGCTGTTGTGATATTCGTTTTCAGTTCAGCAATAGTGTGTGTAGTATTCACATAAACCACAGTTTTCAGATAACCCCATAGGAAGAAATCAGGGGGTGATAAATCTGGCGAGCGAGAGGGCCACAATCTCCGGGAAATGACGTGCTGATCGAAAAATTCATTCAAAAGATGCATATCGTAAAAGCGCAAACAAGCGCCGCATCTTATTTGCCGCCACACCAATTCTACACTGACGGTAATAAGCGCCACGCTCAATTAACCTCCGCAACGATTATCGAAAATGTCGAGTTGATTTCAGTTGATTTCAATGCATAAAATACCGCGAAGTTGTGATTGACAAAAGTGATGGTGATTCAGATTTCGATAAAGATTTGTAAATTATTCATGACTGTACCGTTTGTTCAATAAACAATGTACATTATTTTAAAATTTTGCAAACTATTCTTTTCATCACTTCATTTTTCTACCTATTGGAAGAAATAAGTGCCGCACTGCAAATAAGCGCAGCATTGAAATTCCTCCGAACTGAATAACCGCCGCAGCGCTTATTACTTGCGCTTTTACGGTATTCGCTGTTCCTGGTAAAACAACATGCCGCGAGCTTCAACAACAAACTCTTCACAAACGAAGTCTGAGCACGAGATCACTGATACTGATTGAAATACATTCGAAATTGAGTACCAGGCACTCTAATTCGAAATAAAGTTCTAGATAGATAGTTCTTCTTCTACCGGCAGGAAATCGAAACTCAATGGATGCTCATTTAATTCTTCTTCTTAATGTGCCATCTCCTATCGGAGGTTGGTGACCAATTGATACTGGCGTACTAGGAATAATAATGCGGTGGTTTTCCGTTGCCTTCCGCATGATTAACGGACAAACGGATGAGTAACGGACAAACACAACATCCATGCCACAGCGGATCTACGAGAAGCACTGAAGCCTGCGCCCCAGCCCTCTCGGCGACCAGGACAGGCTTCACTGAATTACGGCCCATTAAAGTTTGATGTGCGCGATTTTAAACTCACTCTGTATATAGTAGAACTCCGGGTTTGTTTCCCGCTTCGGACGTAATATTTGCTTGTCCCCACGAAACTCCTATTAATAATGTTAAAAAAATCCCAGGTTTTACGTAAGGCAAACCCAAATTTTCCCGCATCCTACATTTTTATTGCGGTGTTCTGATTGATATTTCTCGTATACATGACACGCTTTTTTTTTGTTGTTGTTGCTCCCTCATCTGCATGATACAGTGTCTCGTGTCACAGAAAGCTGCAAACTCATTATTTACTGCAGCTTTATTTCAGGATGTAAGAATTGTTGCAGCTGGGTACAAAGATTTAGTGATAAATGACTTTTCAGAGGCAGCAGTTGAACTTAACGAATACGCTGACTGTGGCAAAAACGTGATGATGTCAGAAGTTATTGACGCTTCCCGATTTGTTTTCAGATGATACATGTGGTGACAACAATACTGAGTCTGGGAGAGAATGCCTTCCTGAAAGGAGCTATGAATGCCCTAAACATTGTTTTCTGTCAAACGAAAATCAACAATTACATCTGCAGTCTCTTTCAATTCTTGAAAACGCTATTTGTGATATTTGTATATCAAAGCAAAAAAATAAAAATAAATAAATAAATAAATAAATAAATAAATAAATAAATAAAATAAAAGAAAAAAAAACGAAAACGAAAATCAATGCTTGTGCCCAGTGTTCGTAAATGCTTTTTTTATCAATGTTATCTTATTAGTTGTACAAGTTTCTAATCAAGTTTCATTCCCGATTTTACATTTTCCCGCTTCATGCGTTTTTTTTGTCGATCCGTCGGAAAACGTAAAATCAGGATTTTACTGTAATTTACATCTAGCTTAACTGAATAAGCGTAGATAACATGTGAACCAAGATCATTTTGACAATTAGTTCTAAAATTACCCACTACGGTCATATATGTCATTTTTAACCTCTTTTAAATATTCCAAGTTGAGTATCACATTAGTCAAGACAGGAAAAGCACGAAATTTGAAACTCGAGAAGAAATGATAGAATAGGCTTCCAGATTCTGTAACTTGTGATGAAGTGACAATTAAAAAAGCACAGGACACCCTAAATTTACTTAAATAATTCAATCAATAATATTAGTAATTGTTTAAGTTAATATTTTTTTTTAAAATCGGGCAATCATTTTGAGAAGAAGAAACACAGCATTAAAGATGTCCGGAAAGTATATATTGAAAAGAGAAATTTGTAGACTCGATATATGTCTCTTAATATTGGTTGTTTCTATTTCTTTTATTTTCCAAGAAATAACAATTCATACTTGTATTTTTCCTTTAGCCCGATCCGCGGAAACATGACCTTACTTGAACTAAATACATTTTTATGGGAAAAATATTAGATCAATGTAATATGTAATCATAGTGTGTCTAGAGAGATGATTGCCGTTATTTTATCGAATGGAAAAACATCAACAACCTTTTGATCTGTCGATATGTTTCTTTTTTTTTTCTCCTTTGTAATCGGTCATACTAGTTTGGCGAAAACCTTTGGAATTGTACGACCATTGAAAACCCATAAAGCAACAAAGAAAATGACTGCATCGGAAATTGAGTTTGATGGATGGACGAGAAAAAGCAAACAACACAAAAATAAATATTACAATAATAACGACGTCGTATAAATATCCTAAATTGATGGTTATTGTATAGAGAAACGGAATTTAATGGATCTTATTTCCCAATACATCTTTCAAAATGAATATGAAAGCGTTAAGTCGATTTAATATCAGAAATCATTTCTTGATCACAGAGTTCAAAATTGACATTAAAAGACATGGAATGGAATTAGAATTGATTTGTTATTGTATTTTCATTCTTTCCGATCCTATTATAGTACAAGGTGAATACAAAAGTCTGAACCCCCCTTTTATTTTTTGAACCGAAGCAGATATGTCAATTTTGATGAATCCAATGAATAGGAAGTTGTGGGTGGCCTATCCCATGGTGCACTTTTCATCATCCCAAATATGCAAATTAGGACACATTCAAAATTTATCTCAAAAACCGTAAGGGATAGAGAAAAAAAAACCAATTGCAAACTTGTTCAGCATAAAAAAAACAACAAAACAAAACAAAAAAAAAACCCATCTAAATCGGACAACCAATCACCCACAATCACGTGGTGAACTGTTTGTAGCTTACAAACAGTCACACTGCACAAACAAGTTACTTCAAACAGTTTAAAAAAAAATTAATCAACAAAATGCTCGATGTGACGACCGTGGGCACCATAACCTAACTGACGCCAAAACATCGGCAAGCATGGCTGGTGTCACTCCTCGGCACGCTTTCTGGATTCGTTGAACCAGATCCTCCAGTGAGGCGGGCTGCGTAGCATAAACCTTGTCCTTCAGGTATCCCCACAAGAAAACGTCAAGTCGTGTAAAATCAGGGGAGCGGGGTGGCCAACGAACTGGTCCTCCTCGGCCAATCCATTGTTGTCCAAACATCTCACTTAGACGCTCGCGTGCGCTGATACGGGGCCAATGGCAAATTGTCAATGAAGTCTGTGACTACCACGTTGAGAATTTCAGCCCGGTAGCGTTCTGCAGTCAGTGCTCCATCGTAAAAATACGGTCCAACCACAGTGTCATTGTACAATCCACACCACACATTGATTCCCCAGTTCACTTGATGAGTTGCTTCTCGCAGACATCGTGGGTTTTCGTCTGCCCAATGATGATGGTTGTGCCTGTTGATAACTCCATCCCTGGTGAACTGGGCTTCATCTGTCTACAACACCTCATGAATGAAGTTTGGATTGCCATCCAGGCAGGTAAGTAACCAGTTGCAGAAGGCGGTCCTAGCAACATAATCCAATGGCAGTAACTCCTGGTGACAATGAATATGGTATGGGTGAAAATGATGTGCGTGTAGAATGATGAGAACAGTTCTCTGATGGCACCCAACATCTGCAGCAATTGCTCTCCCTGCTTGTGTGGGGATTTGCAGCAACTGCAGCCAGAACTAGTGTTGTTGTATCCTCGTCGCCTTGTGCCCTTGGTCGTCCTCGTTCTGCATTAACATTTCCTGTAGCCTCGAATCTTTGAATAATGTGACGCATTGTTTGACGAGATGGATGGCGTTCGTTAGGGTATCTGTCTCGATACAACCGAACTGCAGCATGTAGGTTTCTCCTTGCCTCTCCGAAGCAGAAGATCATGTTGACCATTTCCGGAACAGTGTAGCTTGCCATCCTGGAATTGTTCTGTCTTCTGTGTGCTGAAACATGTCTTTTATTTGCTTTTCCGCATGAAAGTGAATGTGAGTATGGTAATTTATGTTAATTTTTTGATTTGCATGCTTTACATGGTGGAAATATCAACATTCGGTTTTCCTTGTGCAGTGTGACTGTTTGTAAGCTACAAACAGTTTACCATGTGATTGCGGGTGATTGGTTGGTCCGATTTGGATGATTTTTTTTTTGTTTTGTTTATTTTTTTATGTTGAACAAGTTTGCAATTGGTTTTTTTTTCTCTATCCCTTACGGTTCTTGAGATAAATTTTGAATGTGTCCTAATTTGCATATTTGGGATGATGAAAGGTGCACCATGGGATAGGCCACCCACAACTTCCTATTCATTGGATTCATCAAAATTGACATATCTGCTTCGGTTCAAAAAAATAAAAGGGGGATTCAGACTTTTGTATTCACCCTGTATAATAGTGTTTTTATCGCCAAAACAAGGCGTTGTCTCAAAATAATTGAATTTAAATAATTGAATTTAAAAGTGTCTGTAAATTTTATGAAATTTCAACGATGTCTGAAAGGTTGAAAAGCTATGAAAGAGATGTTAATTATTCAAATATATAAGTTACTAGATTTTTATCTCTCGAAATAAATATCACTTTCTCTATACATTAATGATGATTGGTTACGGAAAGACGGAAATAAAATATCAGGACCTTCATTTTATGACTTCCTACATTGCTTTTTGTTTGAAGATAACGACTTGAGATAGGCAAAAAAATATTAAGAATATTCTGTCGCAATCTGGTTTCATCTCCAAAACAATAAGATATATGGTAAAGTCGTAAAGATAAAAAAAAAGTGGTTTATATCTTTCACACATGATTAAATTTTATTTTATATAGTCCTTCAAAATTGAATGCCGGTGCAATAATAAATATTATTTTCTTACGGATTTATTAAAAACAAAAAAATATACGACACGCTCGATTAAAAGAGGAACTTTTATTACTTTCAAATTATAGAATGAAAGATACTTCAGAAATTTCTTATTTGAATATCTGCACAAGAGAATTACGCCATTAGAATAGTTTTCTTTAAAAAGTGTTTAAAGAAATTACTATTTTTTTTATTTCTTCACTTATTGCGTGGATCACCTTAAAATCGAGAAAATAATATAAGGTAATATGGCAATCTTAAAATTAAAATGAGATTTCTTAATCCTTACAATTATTTATTACAATAAGAAAAAAATAACGGATTTCAAATCCCAGTCGTTAAATCAAGATATTCATTTTATATCCAAAAGTGAATTAAATTTACGGACCTTCTTACTTAGCTGTCTAAAATATGGTAAAGCGCACGAGCAAATAAAAATGTTTTATAATGAGAGTAAGTTTCGGTAATATTTACTAAGTTGAACGAATCTTACACCTTGTTATAAATATACGGATTGAACTGGAGCTATGAGGGTGTAAATTGTGAGGGTAAGAGCATGCAATTTAGGTGATTCGAAAGTGGTAGGTTGTGATGGAGGCAAGGAACATAACCTCCCGCTCGTATCGATTTCAAATAAAAGCTGTATCCAATAAAAATCATCCTTAATAATGGTTCCCCTCCTCTAACAACTGCAAAAATCTCAACAAATTGAACATGAATCATTTATAAAAACACTTAATTTTAAAATCTCTAGTTTTAAATTGAAAACTTCAAATATTATCACTACACGATTAAGAGCGAATAAGTATTATTTTGTGTAAATTCTCCTAATATAAAAATAAAGAGTACTTTACACGTTTCTCAGAAACTTTCCAAATGTTAAACAGTTCCAATTTTATGGAGGAAACTGAAAATGTTCTACATTCAACCTTTTTCGCTGAAATTCTAAGTTATTGTCGAGTGCTTCGTCGGTTGCATTTCCTATGCGTCCGCAGGGATCGAAATATCGGTGGCATAAAAGCTGAACAATGGATTTATGCGGACCGGTATTGACGGTACCGTTGAAGCAACATTTTCACGAGTAATTCCAATTGACAGTAATGGTGGGGTTGGTGATTTACAGCTGAACCTTTCTCATTTTCACCAAAACTGCTAGAAAACTATTCTGGATGCGACGGCCACTCGTCCTTTAACGCGGCGCCCAAGGAAATAGCTGTAATTCAACTTTTCAGTCGGCGACAACAAGCTGATCACGCGCCCGAAACTATCCGTAACTCTTACCTTGCATTCCGATTTGCCTAAATTATTTCATACTATATATAGGCGATATAGTGCAATGATATTTTTCTAACGTTTGCTTTATAAATTTTAAAAATCGTTAAATTGTTGACTTTTCTATTCAACGAACATTGAATTTGGTTTATAACGTTAGGAAATATACATACGTGACAAGGAACTAGAACGCATATTGGAAAATATTCAATTTATGTTTCATAAGCAGTATATATAAAAAATTACTTTTGAAATTTTAATAAATTTTATTTTTCGATCTAAAAATCAAAATAAAGTGAAAATGGCAGGCTCGTCTTTGATCTTCAAAATGTTATAAAAAATAATAATAATGATACAAATCTAATCCAGATTCTTTTTGCTGTGGTTCCTTGAATCACTTCTTTAAATCTTTAGAAAAAAAAAACATTTACAGACTTGAAAGGGTTTTCCATTCGCACTCCGCATGCGTAAAAAGGTAAAGAAGGCTACTGTTAAAGCTTAGTTCAATCTAATTTATGGAAATAGAATTCTCGTCCACGTCCTTTTTTACGGCTCAATTTTGAATTTCCAACCTACAGGGGGGGGGGGGGGGGTTTTTTTTTCGTGGTCGGAGGGGGCATTTTTAGGGAACAGATTGATGGCGCATGCGCAATTGCATATTTACAAGGAGGGTTTTCTCAAAGCGAGCCCAGCTCCTCGCCTATTCCGGCGATGAACAGACATCGGAGTCCGTCGGTTCCTCACCTGATTTCGCTCCATTCATCCAAAGTTCAACACAGAAGTTCATCTCGTTATCAGCAATTCAGAAAATACCAAGAAAACTTTTTATTGGTATCTTAGGCCCTCATTATCTTTATCTTCTTTTTATTATTAAAAAATTACGGGCAGCAAATCGCGGTAATTTTTCTTTTCCAGATTGCTCTCATATGCATGTAAAAGTCGTTACAAGATTATTTATGCAATTTCTTTAATTTTTACAAGTACATATCATTAATATTTTTTATTAAAGTTTCTGTTCAAATGGAATCTGATTACCTATGCAAAGAAACGGATTCAGCAAAGAAAAATTATCTTTCCTATTTTTCATCAATAATAACATCTGAGGTTTGGCGTGAAAAAAAAAATCCTCTTAAGACCATTCATTTATTAATCTATCTTTTAAGTTGATAAATTTGCAGAAGTGAGTGTCGTATTGAATCCGCCAACTAATTGCGCCACCGTGGACATGGAAGCAGTACGCTATCTACATGTTCTTAGGGCTGGTTGGAACAATACCCAGTTCGCGAGCTGGTTGGAGCAGTTCCCAGTTCGCGGGCTGGGACTATCTTTCCTACTAGCGCATCTGCACGGTGTGAGCAGAAGACTCCTGGTTCGATCCCAGGCTGTAGAATTATCTTTCCTATTTTTCATCAATAATATCAACATCTGAGGTTTGGCGTGAAAAAAAAACATCCTCTTAAGACCTTTCATTTATTAATCTTTAATGATTATACGCCAGTAGGAAAGATAGTCCCAGCCCGCGGACTGGGTACTGCTCCAGCCAGTCCTAAGGACATGTAGATAGCGTAATGCTTCCATGTCCACGGTGGCGCAATTGGTTGGCGCATCTGCACGGTGAGCAGAAGATTCCTGGTTCGATCCCAGGCTGTGGAATTATATTTCCTATTTTTCATCAATAATATTAAAAGATAGCTCAAGAGACTGCATTTTCTATATAAACAAATAAAGAAACAAGCAAGCAACAGCACAAAATTACACCTTTAGGAGAGAAATGGAGTTCCGTGTTCTATTTGATATATAAGCTTATCTAAATTATTATAAAAACGGTTCTATTCAATTTAATAGCAAACACAGATAATGCATTTTAATATACTCTAATACCCGTTCTGATGATTTGTTAATTGTAAAATCCGCATAATACTTAATCAAGCTAATATGCTTAATCAGGGCTGCTGGCAATTGGTTTCACACTATATTATTTTGGATTTAATTGAATTTGGAATTTTTTTTTGCTAAAGAAATCCCACAAGATATAGCTATTGTAATCGCGAGTAGCACTCAAGAACAAAACCTCTAATAATGACTTCTTGCGCTTTTCTTAGAATATAAATTTGGGTTGCACCGATCCACGTCTGAATGTGTCAAGAAGATCGAAGACTCAAAATGTGTCCTGAATTCATAAAAGTTGTGGATTCATGAAGGTCAAATGTACGAAAGCATGCGATATTAACAAAAGTCCCACCATCACCCCCTTCGGAAGGTTTCTTCTTTCTTGCTATTTTATCTTCAATTTTTAATTTAAACACAACAATCAATGCTAATTTTTAAAATTACAGTTATATTTCTATATCAACATTTTAAACTATTTCGTTAGGAAATTATCCTTTAGCTTTGTACATTTTACGCCCTTGTAAAATGCTCACATGCATTAGAAGTTTATGTTCTTCCAGCAGCATTTCATCGAACTGTTTTACAAACAGGACATTCTTTTGATGAAAGAATCGGATTACGTCCTCCCCCATCATTGTTCAGAGCAAAAATATGAAGAAATAAAGAAAAATTTATGTTTATAAAAGGAAAATAAAAAGAAATTTATATTTTCCTTGTCTTTGAAAATGCTTGGCAGGTTTCCGAGGGAGTAACAAACTACGAGGAACAATTGAGAACCAATTCCAACGAAACAACAAAATTCACTTTTACGTCAAAAAAAATCATATTAAAATTTCAGAAATATAAAAACATATAATTCTCATTAAATTTTCAGTTTTTCTTTCTTAAAAGAAGTTATGAAACAACTTATTAAGACTTTAATCAAAACAGAATTCCAGTAAAAGATCCTCACATGCCTAATCATAATGGCTATGAATTCCCATTCGTAGAAAATCAAGAAAAAAAACCAGTTTTCTTGAAGAAAAATAAATGAAAAACTGAAAGAAAATTGCTAAAGGATCGAGCCAATATAATTTGAAACCCTATTTCTGAAAAAAGAAACCCCACAAACAATATAACGACTTCTAGGATGCGTTATCTTCTGGAATATATTGGATTTTTATTGAAATTACATAGAAGGAAAACATCTTCGAAGAATCACTAAAATTTCATTTTAAGAAGATTGAGTCGTATTTTATAAAAAACTGTCATTCTTATTTCCTTTGAGAATTGAAAATATTAAAGAGCATCGAATTTTTTGATTAAAATTATTTTCCGGAGTCAAAATAATTTTATGAAATTTAAAACAATTTGTTTTTGATACATCGTTTCACAAATACTAAGAATCATAAACTGATATATAGGAGCAGTTAAATAAATAATGATCATAATTTTTTATTTGCGTTATTTCTTGTTCTAAACTATGCATTACACTATGGACAAATAATATACTGATAGCCTAATAACCCCCTTTCCGCCGAAATTTTAGTCTTTTCTAAATAAATTGTTTGCTGAGACCTATGGTTCTTCCTTATAGCTAGGTTTTAAAACGTGGATCCGGAGCTGTAATTGGAGCTGGAAATTCTGCAGAATAATCAAGTGCTAAAGGTCGCTTCTCAGTACAACAAAATGGATGCTGTATTATTGAAAATTAATGTGAAGTGTGCTTCTCCTCTTCCCCATGGGTCCTCCTTCTTCCTAATTTGAAGAAACATATACGTGGGAGAAACTTTCCACCATCAGAAGAATTTTTGAAGGCTGAAGTGGGGATTCTGGAGGACCTCTCAAAAATGGTTTGCAGCTTATCTTTGAAGACTGGCAGAAACGCTGGACAAGTGCATCATATCCAATGGGCAATACTTTAAAAAAGATCTTCAATATTACAAGGAATAAAGACATGTTTTTAAAAAATTATGACAATTTGTAATTTGGAATGCTTGTGATTACAAAATGAAGGAGGTTAAGTAAAATTCGCAACTTAAATCCCTCAAATAGTTTACTTATTCGAGGACACGAAATGTAAATGGATAACAATTTTGTAACTCACTTTATTCGTAAAGTGAATGAATAACAGTGCATCTGTGCACGCAATTCTTATTAAATATGCATTATTATTTTGAAGGAAAGCTGCTTTATATGTTATTACTATTAAACCATTGGCCATGAAAATTACTGATCATTAGCAAATTAGGAAGGTTATCCAAAACGTAAAAAAAAACAAAAAAACAACAAGAAAACGTCATAGATGCTTGCTGGTATTTGAAGAACACCTCTTACACAACTTTTCTACGTACGAAGGGCGTTTAAATTTGGCCTGGCCTTTATTTTTTTTAAATTTCATTTTTGTAAAAATCTAAACTGTCATTGTTGGGATGGCAACTACCGCTTGTCATGCAAATGCAGCACGACTCATCCGGTTCCCATGACAACCGATTGTTTGTTTAAACAAAATGCCGGACAGCGATCTGTCGACCAAAGTGGAACAACGAATAATCATCAAGTTTCTCCACAAGGAAGGTGTGAATGCATCCCGATCATCTATCCTTGCTTGGTGCCAAAAGTTTGAAGGAGGGCGAGCATCCACCGGCAATGAACCTCATAAGGAAAGGCCAGCAACTAATGTCAATGGTGGCATCATCGCACGAACAAATGAGCTGATAAGGGACAAAAGGCGGATTTATGTCCGAAAATTGGCTTCAATACTGAACATCAGCTCTGGCAGTGTGGAGACCCATCTGATGTGGAGACCCATCCGATAAGCTGAAATTCAACAAGATCTGTGCCAGATAGGTCCCTAAGCAACTCTCCGAGGATCACTAAACCACCCGGGTGGAATCCATGCTGCTGCCGCGATATGACAGGGAAGATGACTGCTTCCTAAGGCGTGTTGTGACCACCGATGAGACATGGATTCATCACAATACTCCTGAAAGCAAGCGTGTGAGCATGCAGTGGCGACACACTGACTCACCACGACCCAAGAAATTCAAGATGACCCCGTCGGCAACGAAAATGATGGCGACTGTATTCTGGGACATTAAGGGTAACATTCATGTCGATTTTCTGGAAGAACGTCCAACCATAAATGCACCCTACTGCTGTGACATTTTGAGGACGTCCCTAAAGCCAGCACTAAGGAAAAAGCAGCTAAGACGCCTTACCAGTGGTGTTTGTTTTCTGCAAGACAATGCCAGATCACACACAGCCAAACTGACTATGGACACACTGACGGACTCAAATGGGACATCTTACCACATCCTCCATAAAGCCCGGATCTCTCCCCTTGCGACTATCACCTTTTTGGGCTATTAAAAGAGTTCTTGAGAGGGCAGAGGTTCGGCTCCAATGAGAAAGTGAAAAAGGGTGTCCTGACATGGTTTCGACATCAGACTAAAGATTTCTACAGAACCGGTATCCAGATGCTTCCAGAACGCTGGAAAAAATGTGTTGAGAAGCAAGGAGAGTTCTTTGAGAAATAACTGGTGTGTGTGTGTTTTTTGTAGTTTCCTGATTTTATAAAAAAAATAAAGTCCAGGTCAAATTTGAATGCCCCTCGTATTTTCCACTATCGTTAAGGCACTTATCGTGCACTGAAGCAGATGTTGTATTGCCTTGTCATAGAAAGGTGCTATCTCTGACGCAAACCACATACCAACCAAATTTGAAGCAACTGCTGGGAGACCGACATTATAGAGAATCATCTGTTGTCATCTGCACGCACCAAATAATCAGTTGTCAAAGATGGTGGTCCACTCCGTTCTTCATCATGCGCAGTTTCTAATCCTTCATTAAAGGCCGCACTTATCGCTTGTTTGCCATAAACCTCACAAATTTGCCGGTAGATTTCAGTCAGTTTAATGTTCGTCACATTCAGAAAACGAATCAGAACGAATTTCACACGAGGCAGTCTTCATATTCCATGAACATTGTCAACCCTTTCCACGAAGCAGATCAATGCGGAGGGCAACAAATCACCCACACGCAACACTCATGCGCACAATCATAACTGCAGTGCTACAGTAGCAATATTTATAGACGGAACTTACTTTCTGGATAACCTTGAGCCCTCATATTATTTAATTGGAATTCCTGTCCAGAATTCCATGAGCATTCCAAATGGATATGGAATTTAAAGTTTCGCAAAAAAAAATAATAAAAAAAAATAGCTAGCCTTAACAAATCTTTGTTTAATTGGAAATAAATAAATAATGCAAACGGACATAAAGATTGACGAATCAGAAGCGGCAACATTGTTCAGATTTATATTCAGTACGAATCGAAATGAACTCCTTGGCCAAACATTCATTAATAATTAGTTGGAGGGAGGTTTTATAAAGTCCAATTATTTTGTTTTGCTTAAATTGGTTTTGAAAAGTCCAATCTTTTAACCTCAGCATTATTTTTCAAATAAATTACAGACCTTGAAAGAGAGTAATTATAAATAAAATGAATTTGTCATTAGCCAAAGTGGAGTAACGGAAACGCAATTACTGTAAAACTATTCCTCTTAATTTGATGTTTATGTTACAGAAATTTTCTTCTCCGAGTCTATTTCGTCATTGTAAGATATAAATTTTTAGGTAATGTGATGAAATGAATATGATTATAAAAGAAATTGTTTTTTTCATAGTGATTAAGAACAAACAAATAATAAGAAACTGCAAACTTTTATCGTGTTAGCTAACCAAGCGCAACTTCGCTCTTTTTTGATAGAGAAATACCAAGAGCTAATGCAAATCATTAAAACGTCAAAAGGTTTCTAGTAATTTAAATTATTATCTGTGTAGAATGTTGATGTACTTAAAGTATATAAGATTTCGTAATTAAAGTGGAAAAAATTCAACACGTGTAATTGAAAATAAACTTGAATGCTTATCGGTTTCAAAGACGAACGAGAGTTCGTTAGCGTTTTTATCCATCAGTTTTTGCGTTGGATTGAGTTGTTGTTGCCAACTATTTATTCGGTTTGTATGTTTTAAGATTGCGAGCTCTCCACTCAACCGACTACTGACAGACGAGAAAGGGGATCGGCAAAACCATCTCGAAAAAATTGAGGTTTGAAACATCTCAGGGCTTAGCTATTCCCATTCATTTCGGTTGTTCTTCCTAAACGCTCTCGTTTCAAAAGCCAGAGAAATAAAGAAAGCAAGAAAGCGAAAAGAGAGCGAGAGAGAAAGAGCGGAGAGAGCCCAAAGCCAAAACGAAACAAAAACGATCAGATGATGGGTTTCTGCACTCGTGACACTATTCTTAGCAAATGGTAAAATAAACCACTTCCCTTTATCTCCCTAAATGAACAGACTCTCTACACAAATAAAAATCGGACTTGGTGAGTGTGTTGCGTTCACTCTTTATCGCAGCAAAAATAAATGGGGCCGGTGGCGTTAAAACAGATGTAATTGAACATATCATCAAGAAGAATGCTAGAAGAAAAGCCATAACCCAGCACATAGTAACTTTTAAAAATTTTAAAGGGTTGAGACTTGAAAACTCAACGAAGTTACCCTAATTGTATAGATACTAAAATACAGCAGCTTTACGTACTCACCCAAAAGAACTTTAACAGAAAAACAGACAATTTGAAATACAAGTTAAAACAAAGGAAAGTCATCTTTAAAGAGGAAATAAGCTAATGCTGTATAAGATTTCACTTCCACATCTTAAAAATGAATTACATAACACTTGAATATAGCAAAGTAAGTGGTAGATTTTGTATAAAAAATTAGTGTCTTGAACAAAAAATGTAGTATAAGCTTTACAAATAAATCGCCTTTGTAAGTGAATAAGCCAAAGCGTTCCGTCTTGATTGTGAACATTATTATTATTTAAGGGCATGGCTTGACATATATAGTTTCTCTACATACCGTAACTCTGAGTTTAACGACTTAAACTTAGTCCTCCCAGGAAATAAAACTGGAGACAGCGTTAAGGAAAGAAAAATAAGGGAATTATATGTAAAAGGAAAATGAAAGATCACTTTGAATATTTATACTAACTTTCGTCTTTGACTTGAATTTTATTACATGTACTAGAGAAAGCAATTATTATTCTTGAATTTCATTTTGATTCAATTTCATCTAATTTAAAAACATCCGTACTCTCTACTTTCTACATAACGTCCATTATCTCCAAGCTTCTTAGAATTCTTTTGTTCACTGTCTACGTCAGAATTTCCTCTGTTGTAATGATAAGAACAGAAATTAAATACCGTAAGATTACGACTGGAGCGAAAAAGAAATAAATGAAGTAGTGCCGTTCTCGAGTTCACATCACAGACTCAGGTCAGGCAATCTTGACCCCTTTCAAAGCTCTTTCACCTTGGTCTTCGCATTACTTCCGACATGACTTTTAAGCTCTAAAAAAATAAGATTTTAATTATTCAGAAAAATATTTAAAATAAAATTTTAAAAAATACTTTTTTTCTTGTCTCTGAAATGAATGTATCATAATCTAAAAAAGAATTTTTAAATTTCATTTCATTCATGTAATAAAACTCTAAAAGGTTTAAAGACGAGAGAGCTAGTTAGGTCATTAATGACAAAGCAATTCGTAACATTGCTTCGAGATTCGTTATTGGATTTAAGCTATGATTACTTAGAGGGCAGGAATTCCACTGATTTATGATATCCATAATGCCTCATTACATTGATAAATAAAATTTGCGAAAAATTTCCGTTAATGGGCTTAATTAACTTACATCTCTTTATTTTTGCGAATACTTCATATTAGAACGCATTGACCAAGTTAACAACAATATCTACCAGTTCATCCATCTTCAATCAAAATGTTTTCTCCAGAGCAAAGTTCTCTCGCTTATATTTCTCTTATTCTCTCTCCTTCATTCATGATTTTGACATTTTCGCGTCTGAAATAGAAAAAAAAAAAAAGGAGTCGCATCATAAATCACGGAGACAATGTTGAGATGTAAGTAAACACGAGGGTCGTGAGCTGATGATTAATTTTTTGTCACCCCTGAGTTGACATGAGTTTCAAGTGGACTCGCTTGACAATTAATGATTAATACACGATATAAGAAAACATTGTTCGTACTTCCTTCTTTTTTTCCAGTTTCCTCCTGATTATTTCAAATTGAAAATTGTAAGCAACAGAAATTAAACAAAGTTTTCCATTTATGCTGCTTAAAAGCTTTTCTGAAAATGATACATTGGCTTGGAATTTTCGTTACACTTAAAAAATATTTTTATTGCCTTCATGAACTTTAAATGTTTATTTAATGCTAACTTCATTTAATGCCCAATTAGAGAAACAATCCTTTGTTATTTCTCCCATTAAATGGTTGAAGGATAAGTTTCATTTAATGAGTTCCGACTACATTTTACGCTTAAATCAAATGTGTGGAATTCCAGGCTATATATTATTCGCTGGTCTCTTCGGGCTATAACATTCAAGGAAAGTACTAATTAAACAAACACGGCAATCCGAAACAAGCTTTAGAAATTTCCACAACAACTATATAACCTCACAATCCTACTGTGAGGGTAGGCAGCAATTAGAAAAAAGCTTAAGACTTGGATTAAAATTAACCAAACAAGCGACGCCACCCATTACATACACTGTCATATATTTCTTCATAGTGGTTCGCCTTTAATCGAACTTTCAAAACCAATCAATATATTCCTTCATCCTATCACATTTTCCTTGGCCTCCTTCTTCCGCGTCTTCACGAGCAGCTTACAATCGTGTAGTCAGCAATTCATTGCTTATAATTTCCATATACCCAAATCCCTTTTTAAAATCAGATTATCTTTACTCCACAATATCCCATCTACTCAGGCCAACCACAATCCTCATTTGAATCTTTTGCTTTTCAAACACATCATTCAATCTTGCCACAAGCATAGTAAACCAACTTCACTTTCTGATAGCAGGATATTATTATCTTTATATAACAAACAATATGATTTTTAATCACCTACTAAGTTTCACTGCATCTCCCTCAAGCTTATAAGCATTCAAGGGACGTCATGCATCCTTGTCTAGCAGCCTTCGAAATGTTAAACCATTCTGACATTTCTCCATAATATCTGACATTAAGCATAGCTATCCTCGTACATTGCTTTCACAAGGCTATTTACATTACTTTCTTCTGTACCAGGAGATATGAATACTCCGTAATCGTACTCACTGAGATGATCTGAGACAAGAGGATTGGAAACTTAATAATGATCACAATGAAACAGATTATACTCGGGCGATTATAGGATGACACATGTCAATCACTTCCATTGCTATGAAAACTGAGCGACTCAGCTTTAACCTCATTCCAAAAACATTTATTTTTTTTAACTGATGTCTATTGAATATCCATTAATTTGCTTCTTCGAATACCTGTGTACATTCACAATTATTTCACAAAAGATGAATAGGTGTGACTACGCTTCCCAGTCATTAAGCGGAAGTGGCCATGAGTCTTCCTATAATCGCCCGAGTATAGCACAGGAAAGGCGTACCACAGATTGCTCAATATAGTCCCCAGCATTGTCCATGACCATTTTCCATTGTCGTGATAGCTTCACGTGTTAGCTTCGTGATTCCTTCCTGCGTTCAGAAAGCGTAAATTTGTTGATGTAACGGATGGAGCGGTAGTCTGCACGCATAACGTGGGGAACCATATGGAATCAAATGACGGAACTAAGTTTTACGATTAAATCAAGGTTACAGGAACTAAGATCTGGAAAGTATGGAGGGTGATACAACACTTTCCAACTTTATCTTGCGAGCAAACTAGCCATACGACAACGGAGATTTCCAATATCATAGAGGATGGTGGATGGAGTGGTGAGAAAGTGACAGTTTTCCCCGCAGGGCTTCACGAAGATTATGCATCATTGTCCGTTGAGTACTTCGTGAGTAAGGATCACACAATCGCAATCGTTTGCAACAGTTTGAATGCGTTCACCCACTTCCTTTCTGACTAAATGATCTGATTCCATACGTGAAATTGATGAAGGCTTTGCAGTACATAGCGGGATAGAAAGCACACGAAAGCCAGGAATAAAAGGTGAAACGGTCGGAATTCTCTGTGAAACGGCTATGTACTGCAAGACCTCCGACTTCATAAAAAACTTTCCATTCCCTAAGTTGATTTTATATAATTTAAAAAGTTTAATTCTTTTAATTTTTAATCTAATTTATTTTAAAACACTTCACAAACAATAGCTGCGTCTCTTATGTATGGTCATGAATTAAGTAATGATTCCGAAGAAGCAACTTTAAATGTAGCATATGTCAGACTGTGCAAGAATGTCGGCATGTTATCTAGGAAAACAAGTCGTATGTGGAGAATACCAACTCCAATACTGTCTTCTGTCTTTGAAAACGAAGCTCCAGGAAAAAAAAAAACAAAAAAAAAACGCTAAGAGCGTAAAGAAAATGACTACATTAATAATTTATAACAAATTAATTAATTTAATCTTCATCGATAATTTAACCATCTAAGGTGTGGCATAGGATAAAACCCTCATCGATCATTCTTGAGTTATCTTTTATTAATTAAATAAATACAGTTTGCGAACAGCGAGGCGGTTTTAGTTTTGCGCAGACGAGTTGACGATGCCATTACATATTTACATATTGTTCGGTGTACTCAAAATTCAAAGTTCAACAAGAAGCCCACCGTTTGTAATATAAGTGCTATTATCCGTTTCTTGAATGCAAGAAACCTGAAAACACCAGATATGGTCAAAACGCCATGAGTGATGGAAAATGAGACACCTCAATGAAGAACGTGAGAATATACATGATGAAGTTCGAAGCGGGAACCGTCTCTGTTCATTACAGTTCAAATTGTACGTCAGGTCGACTCAAAAATTCGTAAGATATTCCACAAATTTCAAAGAAGTTGTCTAAGAAATCCCATCAGACTTTCTGAACTTCGCAGGCTTTGCTTACTCACTGCGTGCTGTAGATGCTTTCAGAAGTGCACAAAACCAAGCGAATTGGCAACGGTTTTACTTCGCTGATGCGATAAAGAGATGGAGATAAATTTTTAAACCATATTTTCCATTGCTAACGTAGCGTGGCGGCTTACGTGATCCTAGAATTGGCTGTTTTTATAGACAGCTTTGTTCTAAAATGAAAGAACACAAGAATTAGTACCCCGTTATGATAAATGATGAAAACTATGTAGATAAGTAGCTTAAAGGATGAATATTTATATAAATTTTTTTTAAAAAGAAATGGCCTAATGATATCTTCCTATCCTTCCGGAAAGCTATCATCGCCGTCAATATGTCCGTCTGTATCTTGTCGTTTTGAACCTTACATTTTTATATCTTTAATACGTTTTAATTTAAAAAGAAATAAAAATGTAAGAATTAATGTTTCAATATATTCTTAATATAAATAACAAATAAACTTGAAAGCATCTTATTATAAAGAAAATGTAAAACTTACAAATACGCCGATAAACATTCCAAACGTCATATGAAACGTCAAAATTAATTAAATTTATCCTGTATGCATAACTTTCTCCGCCCATCACTGTCAACACTATTATACAGAGATAATCATATGTATATTATTCAGGAGGAGTTTACATACCGAATTTAATATTTACGAAAAACAGCTAATTTGATATAACAGCTTTTTAATAATAATAGAAATTGCAATTCTATTGTTACTTACTACGAAGAAAAGACTATTGAATCGAATTCGTTGTGCGTAAGCATTACGACTGTATGGATTATGCTGGCATTAATTTAATTAGGAACAACTAATATATTCCCTCTGTCCGAAAATACGGTATACATTTACAATACAAAACTAATTTTAAAATGTATACCATATTTTCGGACAGAGAAAGAATTAAGAAAATAAAAACCCTTTCCAAAGCCTTAAAGCGTGCAATTAATTTAGACCAATTAAATATTGCTATCTAAGATGTTTCTACCAAGATAAAGATTAAAAACCTTAAATTCTTTTGTATAATCTTTAATTGGATTTGTCAAGAGCAATTTACAATCATTACAAAAGTAAATCCTAGTCCATCTAATTCACGTTAAAAACGCAAACCCTATTGAAATGCATAGCTTAAAAAAAAAAAAAAAAAAAAAGGAAAAAAAAATCAGACAAGTGGTGTGAACGAAATGTTTATGGTCCCAGAGGCACCCAACCTGTGGCCGATATAAATGTGCTTTTTCGCGATGCATGACGGGAGGCCAACTACGACGACGACGACGGATGCCGTGACGACGACGAAACGCGTGCGACTTCCAATGCCATTGATCCAAAGGGAAGAGTTGGTCGGCGGTTCTTTTCCAAGCGCAGCGGCATCGAAAGGGCCGAAGCCACCGCCGACGCCTCCTCATTCGCCCCGCAGGGAAGTGTTTTCGAACGGAAAGGAGGGGGAGTGGAAAAGAAAGGTGGGGAGCTGCGGGAGTTAGCGGCGCTCCTATCTCCTCTATATACGATGCCGGCGTCTTTTTCTTCCGCTCATTGGAGAATCGGAACGATCCGACAACCTACTCCCCTTATTTCCGGTTGAGGCCGTTAAATCGCGCACTGGAAGCAGACAACGCATCCTCGGATAGACAAACTGGAGATCAGAGCTTTTTAAGGTGAGAACATTTGCAACTTTTTCCTTGTTTTTGCTATTCCCTCCTCTTCCGCACCCCTTTTGATTCTTATAAAATTGCCTTGATATTTGAAAATTAAGTCAATTGGCTTCCTGTCGTTTCGTTTATCCTATTTCCCCCAGCGCATTAAACGTGATGATATTTCTGTTATAATGTTTGGATCTCGTTACGTTTATAAAAATTCTTTTTACATGCAAGCATGATGAATTATAATGAAACAAACATTATATTTAATTTTAAAGCATAAATGGCCGGCGTATAACTCTTATGCTTATGTCTAAAATTTATTAGACTTAACATGTTATATTAAACACATTTGCTCCTCAATTCTATGCATAAAAAGTAAACACAATGAAAAAAAAAAAAAAAAAAAAACATGAAAAAAAATTGAAAATTTAAATGTTAGCATTCAATTAATTCAGCGAATTATAGATATTCAATCATAAACTTCTCGATCGAATACTCTCCTAGATTCCTGTAAAAAGATTATTCTAACCCCCTAATGAATAATACAAACTACCAGTTAAAACACTCATCTGGTATAAATAATTAATGGTTTAAACAATTAATAGATAAAATTTATGGCTGTCGTTTATTCCTAGCAAATACTGATACTGCTTATCACATTTAAGTAATTTAATACAAAAATTATTTTATTAAAAAAATAATATATAAAAATACATAATGTATATATCTTGAGTTTTGCAACCTGATGTTTTTAATAATTCATGAGATCCTTTGGTCTGGTTTCGTTAATAAACTAAAATAAGGAAAGGTCTAAAGACGATACGAATACTATTAGATTTATTAGCGATGCGTTTCGGTATTACACCATTATCAAGGCTGGCAACAAGTTTTTTCCAAAGTCTAAATTTATTTGAAATCTCATTTAAATTTTCAATTCGCCCATTTATTTTCCTTTCTTTTGTTTATGTTTACTTTTATGTACTAAAGTTGAGAAGCAAATGTGTTTAATATTACATGTCAGAAAATTTACCTCAACTGTATTTAATATTATTATACTTTGAAATTTGATTCTTTAGTAGCAATTCAAATCTGATAAAAAATTGAATTGCTTAATGCAATGAGTAGCATGGGTACAATATTTACTTAAGAACCACTTGTTTGCTAATTACTGACAGAAAATAAACGCGAAAGTTATACTTACTTACTTACTTACTTACTTTTCAAACCCGCTTATCCGTTAGGGTCGCGGGGGCAGCAGCCCTATGGAGGATCTCCAGCGATCGCGATCTTCCGCCATCAGGCGCATGTCCTCCCTGGTAATATCCAAGCGACTCGAACCCAGATTCTCCAGGTAGTCTAGCCACCTGGTTCTAGGCCGACCCCTTGGTCTCTTACCCACCGGCTTGGAAAATAACAACTGCCTAGGAAGACTAGTTTGCGGCATCCGAATCACGTGGCCATACCAGCGCAACTGAGACCTCTCAATGCGGAGAAGTAGCGGCTCAACACCTAAAGATTCCCTTATTGTATTGCTGTACACTCTATCTAGTAGGGTAACACCTGCAACACCTCTCAGAAATCTCATTTCGGCCGCTTGTACCCGCGATCGCACTCTTTCGGTCATTACCCAAGCCTCATGACCATAGGTGAGAATGGGGACAAAGATGGATTTGAAGACGGAGAGCTTAGCTTTGTTACTCAGCTCGCGTTTCGTTACCACGGATCGCCACAGTTCACGTCTGACACAGCTTGCTGCACCGATCCGAGCATCCAATTCTTTCTCCTGCCGTCCATCACTCGTGAATGCAATCCCGAGATACTTGAATTTCTCCACCTGTCTCAATGAGGCTCCACTAACATGGAGAGCGCACTGAGCAGGCTGTCTTGAAAGGACCAGAACCTCGGTTTTAGCCACACTGATCTTCATCCCAGCTTCTTCACATTTGGCTGCAAGCCGGTCTAGTGCATGCTGAAGGTTCGTGCGAGAAGACCCAAGGAGGACAAGGTCGTCAGCAAAGAGCAACCTCTCCACCAGGCAGTCGCCCACACAAACACGCTCATCGCCTCGGCTGCCCCTGTCTATCCAGTCCATAAAGATAATGAACAAGATGGGCGACAGTACGCACCCTTGGCGGAGTCCAACACCCACGGTGAACGGTCTTGACTTAATGCCATTTATCCGGACACACATCTCAGAGCTTTCGTACAGAGACATGATAGCAACCAGTAATTGCCCATCCACTCCATACTCTTGCAACACTTGCCAGAGCTTCTCCCGAGGAACTCTGTCATATGCTTTTTCGAGGTCCACAAAGCAAGCGTAGACCTCTTTTGCATACTCCCAGGATTTCTCAAAGATTTGCCTTAGAGCAAAGATGTGATCCGTCGTGCTTCGGCCAGGTCGGAAACCACACTGCTCCCCTGACAGTTTGGAGTCGACTATTTCCCGACTTCTCTTCTCCAGACACTTAGCGTACACTTTCCCAGGAATGCTGAGCAAAGAGATGCCTCGATAGTTGTTGCAATCTCTCTGGTCTCCCTTTTTGAAGATAGGGATCACAATTCCTGTCTGCCATTGCTTAGGAGTGGCAGTTGTTTAAAACTGCTGTGATTACTTCGGCTGCATTGTGCTGTGGTCGTAAGCGGCTGAGTGTGGCGCAGGGCGGTGAGAAAAGGACTGCGTGGTGGAACGGTGAAGTCCAAGAAGCTGTCAAGGCAAAGAAGGAAGCCTATTTGCTATGGCTTGCAAATAAGTCAACTTCGAGCCGAGTGCGGTACACTGAGGCGCGAAAAGCAGCAGCAAAGACAGTATCAACAGCTAAAGCCAAGACCTGGGAGAAGTTCGGGGAGAAATTGGAGGCAGACTATGGTTCGGCAAACAAGGTGTTCTGGCAGACCGTGCGCCGCCTCCGTGGAAAGAAGTCTCTTTCATCACAAACTATTAAGAGTTCAGATGGGAGGCTTCTGAAAACGGAGGAGAGGTATTGCATAGGTGGAAGGAATACTTTGCATCTCTTCTTAATCCGGTGACGACAACAACTGAGACATACGAGATGCACCTTGGAGCGGAGAATAGTCACGGTAGTATCACTGAAACAGAAGTCAGATGGGCAATTAAGTCCCTGAAGACTGGCAAAGCTGCAGGTGATGATGAAATCCGGTCCGAGATGTTAAAGGCCTTAAATCAGGATGGTATCCTGTGGCTGACTCGAGTGTGTCAGGTTGCTTGGATATCTGGAAAGTTATACTGCATATTTAAATTACACCGATATTAAGAAAGTTGTAAAATCGGACTTAAAATTTCTATAAAATCTCTAATGCGAATAAAACAAAGAATGAGTGCATATAATAACATATAAAGGCTTGCAGAGAAAAAAAAATTAAGGTTGTTGTAAGGCAAAGAAAAATATCTTGTGATGATGTAAAGAATAAATTCATATCATCTCACTAATGAACTTCTGCATATATGTATAAACACAGATATATAAATTAAATCTAATAATTACATCGGGTAATGAAATTAGATTTCATTTAAAGATATTTAAATGCTAAAAAAAACCAAAAACAATAAGAGTATGAAACTGTAAAAGAGCAATGCATAAAAAAAAGTATGACAGATATTAAATCTTCTTTAATTGCTTTAGCCGCATCTTAACCATATGTAATTTTGCTTAGAGAAAATTAAAAAAAAACAACAACACTAAACTGAAAGCCAAGGTTCTTCTTCCAAAATGAAACAAACATAATGCTAAGAGGTTATAACAGAATAGTATACCCATTACTGTATATTCTCTTTTCCGATAATGATTTCTATAAAGATGAGAAATATAAAAGTAACAATAAAAAGACTGTTGAGATAGATCAATGTTTAAATTGTGAAATAGACGTTATATTAACATACGCGGCTTTCAGTTAATCGTATGCGAACATATAAGGCTTAAAGCGAAAAAATGAAGAAAAAAAATCGCGAAATTACCAATAAAGTTATCCTTCATGGATTTCCATTTAACCGATTTTGGATTTATTGGAAGATTCGATGTAATGCGAGTCATCTGAAGATAACTAATAAGAACAACTTTAAAGTTGATTTACTTCTGTGATAGCTCGATATTGGTAAACAAATGTAAACTATAAAAGCCGATTGATTTAGGGCCCTTGGGGGGAGAAGTAGACACCAGAAGTTATTAGGGATCGAGTTCCGTTCGGCATTTCCCTTATGCGAGAATATATATACGAAATTAATTGATTTTTCCGCTCGAGCAAGTGCACTTTCATGCATGAGAGTTGAGTGGGAGGAGAACGAAAGAATCTCTCTTTTCGCAGATCGCTTTCACAACCGCAGGCTAAATGCTTTCGTTTCCAAATCACTTAATTATTTAATTTTTCACTCGAATATTTTCTTCATCCCGTTAAATTACCTAAATTCGGAAAACTGTAAATAAACACTCATTAAATTATAAGCTTTTTTCTTTCAGTGTTAATTGCTATGGCAGCGCTTGAGATGTGAACTGAACTTAATGTGTAGGCTGTAAATTTTGCAAAATCGGATTGATTTAAAATGCATTAGGAGCGTTTGGAAAGTTAAGGTTTAGTGCGAAATTTAAAATTATTCCTAAGTGTAAAAGTTTATACCTTCCTCTTCGTGTCATATGCGAGCGAAACCGAACTGAAAACGAGAGATGGGACCATTCATTATTTATCGGTATGAAAGTCGTAAACACAAACTTTAACGTGACAAATTCTTAAATTCAATCATCAGTATTTAATGCTTCAATAAAGTACTACTACGATTAAAAAATTTCCCTTCTAAAGCACGCCTTTAAATAAAGTCCCAAAGAAATAATATATCATTTTTAAGATTTATAGCAGATGTCATATTATGAAAAGTAACAAATCGTAACTTTTATCATTATTCTGTAAACTGTTCTTGTGATTCATGTTTTGTTTTGACGTTAAAATTGCGTTGGCGTCGAGTTCCTATGAAGAACATCGGGCTGTAAAGTACTTTATGTCGTCCTTCCTTTTTTTGGCAACAAGTTTAAAGGAAGGAGAAAAACAGGAAGATGAGGAGAATAATTATTTTTTTCAAGAAGATATTCTATTAAAATAATGAGAAAGCAAGGGAAAAAAAGAGAGAAAAGAGCCAGAGAAGGAAAACATAGCCAAAAAAAAAAAATCTTGATAGATGGAGTAACAGATTGAAGAGAAAGTAAATCTGGACAGTGGCCATCTGAAAAGGACTGAGAAAGGTTACAGACATCTTCAGAATTTTTCCTGGTTCTTTATTTACATTCGACCTTCGAGATAGAAATCCAGATTTAGAATGAAAGGCCACTATAGAGAAAATATTAATGAAAAATATATAATAATGGTGTTTATTAAATGTAGTGGCATTCATAGTGCGGCCAGGGAATATTTAAGATCATAAATTTTTTTAATACCTTTTGAAAGAAACTGTACAAAATTCTTAACATGATATCGAGATGGTATATTCATTAGTGTGGTATAAAAAGGTTGGACATGACGGTGTTCATAAACATCCACTTGCTATAAAGAGATGGGATTTTACATTATACAATTGTTAAGACGGATTGTTAAAGGATGACTAAAAGCGTCTCACAAATGGGAACTGTCGTCAACCGGATTTTTTTTATGAATTTGAGTTCTTTTAGTTCTTTAATAATCTCAGAACAATCATGTTTTAAGGGTACAAAATTTAAAACAGTACAAAAAACGATTGGAAAAAACTCATAGGCAGTCCCGATGACTTTACTTAAAAGCTCATGCGCAAGTTTGAATTGATGATGTTTACCATTGTTGCCACGCCTTTGAACAATCAATAATACTAATTCTCTTCGTCTGTCTGACCAACACTACCTACTAGGGTGTTTCTAAGAAGTCCGACCGATCGCGACCGGTCGAAGACGAATCATGATACCTTAACGATTAATCGTGTCTGGCATTGTTGATTTTTTTTATTCTATCAGAAAGAAGTGGGTTTTTTTAATAAAAATTTGAATTTCAAGGAGAAATTGATATTAGATCATTTGATTTATCATAAGCGATAAGAATTTTTAGATGTAGACAAGGTTTTTTTAAAAAAATTACACATCAGATAGACCAGGTACGAAAAATTGATGTTTGATCACATGATTCGTCTTCGACTGGTCGCGATCGGTCGGACTTCTTAGAAACACCCCTAGAGAGAAAGCCTGAACACGGCATACCCTGAGAGAGATGGTTATGCGTTGGCCCAGGTCTGTCTTTCTCGTCGGCTGCGCAGTAGAGCAAATTTCGGGCCTATTATTGGTAGAAATACGATTAACAATGACCTACTGCGGGGCCAACGGAATAACGGGCCCCAGCCAACACCACCTATACTCTGTCCAACGAAAGAAAAACCGGGCGTGTCTAATTAAATTTCCGATTTCAATTGTTGGACATTGTTGCTAAGTAAAATTAACAATCGCCAACAATTGAAATTGGAAATTTAACTGGATACGCCCAGTTTTTATTTCGTTGGATAGAGTATAGACCACGGTCTATAGATATTCATGGTCATCGAGCTTCGGCCATTTTCCATTGTTTCGAGAAGCTAAGGAAAAAAGATCGCGCCAGGTGCCGCATAGATCGCACTATTCCTGACTGCAACCTGCGATAGAGATTTTCATTGAAACTGAATACGAAAGTAAAGTTTCTGTCTGCTGATAGGGTGGCGCTGCACGCGCAGTTGGGCAGATTGTACATGCAGCGCCACTTTTCAATAGAGTTCCCGCCCTACCGGGAGCTAGAAACTTTAGCTTTATTTTAACAATGGAGCGCGATGACCTTGAATATCTATAGACCGTGGTATAGATAGAAGGCCTGATAACGGAAACATCATACATTGTTACATCATCATTAGTCGGCCATTGTTAACCCTATTTCTACCAATAATAAGTCCTAAAGTTGGTCGACTAATGATGATGTAACATTGTATGACATTTCTGTTATCAGGCCTTTTGTCTAGGAGGTGTTGCCGCAGCCAACACCTCCTAGAAAGAAAGCCTCACAACTGAAACGTCATATATTGTTACATCATCATAATTCGACCATTGTTGAGCGTATTTCCACCAATAATAAGCCCTAAATTTGGTCGAGTTACGATGATGTAACAATGTTTGACGTTTCAGTGCCAAGGCTTTCTTTATAGGAGGCGTTGACTGAAACGTCATACATTGTTACATCATCATAAGTCGACAAATTTAGGGCTTATTATTGGTAGAACTACGATTAACAAAGGACGAAGTATGATGATGTAACAATGTATGACGTTTCAGTGCGGAGGCTTTCTTTATAGGAGGCGTTGCCCCAGCGCGGAATAGCCACCTGATCATATTAGTTCGGCCAACAATCCAACCTTCATTATTTCTAACAATCGAAAAAATACTGATTGTTAAAATTCAAGATGGAAACAACGAAGATTACGTTATTACTCGGACTACTATGGTCAGGTGACTTTTCCGCCCTGTGCATTGAAAATTCATACATTGTTATATCATCATTAAAAGGGTATTGAGTGACTGACATACAGTCCAGTTTTAATCAAGCCTTTTTCATCTTGATTTCCTGACTACCTGATAGGCATATGAAACTTTATTATTTTTTTGACGATTTATCGAGGCGATCAATCTTTATTAGAATGCAAATTTTAAAATTCTTAATTGTATTTTTCATATGATTTTAAATATTTTATTTTAAAAATGATCTTATGTTATGAATAATAAATGACATTAATATTATTAAAGTTTCCTTTTTTAATTTTTTTTAATATTTGTTATCGAGAAAAAATCATAAACAAACTTTTCAATATTCAGCGATTTTTTGACAATGCACGGCATATGGCGTTCGTAATGAAAGCAAATATATTTCAACAAATATTTATTTTGTGCGATTTATTGTATATAAAAATTGATTGTTTAGGGGAAAAAAAATCAGCTTCTCTGTTTTCTTTAAAGTTTTTGTTTATTTTTTATTTTTTTTCAAGCATGAAATAAATCGGTCCAGCTGTATTTGTAGCAGACCCATAATGGAAATTTAGTTTCCTCGAAACAGAAAATATTGAATTTTCTTGATGCGATGAGCAATTCAAATAGAAGCTTTATCACAAGATAATCAATGAAATCTTCAAGCCTTATTATAGATTTCACCATCATTGTACAAATTTATAATAAGAAAACGACAGAATTGACACCATTTTACATTTTTAAGTCAGCATACCAGCAATTGAGTTATGTATGGAATAAGCCATACGAAAATTTCGATTCACTCTTTTTAGAAGATTTATTAAAAATTATTAAAAGCTTCATAATAACATTTTAATACTAAATGAAATATTGCTTACATAAAAGTCTGTATCAATGAATTTAAGTTATATTTAAATTAGAGCTATGCATGTTTACAGAAGAACGCAAGAAAGAATCAAATATAAAAGCCACAGATTGAAAAATAGCACCTAATTGCCTATAACGAATTAAAATGTGAATATCTAATTCTAATTCACACGATTCATCAAGTTCACGTTCATTTTTTAACAGCACTGAATGAAATTTATTAAAAAAAAAAAAGTTTAAAGAACGCTTACAATACTATCTCTTCTCTGCAGACAGTCTTCGCTTACCTCATTAAATTTCAATTTAATTTCTAAACTATTTCCTGATGTTTTAATTAGCAAAGAATAAAATAATTTAAGGAATCGAAACGCGTTTTGTGGTTTGAAGATGGACAGCTCAAGTTCAACTACAAGACCGCAAATAAATGTCAGAAAAAAATTGAATTTGAGCGTCAAACGCGAATTGTTTCTTCTAGTTCTTGAATGCCAGGACTAAATTTTCATAAATTTATTCATAAATCCGGGAACGTTTATGATCCCCCAAACATGCAAGGGGAACTTACGAGAACGGAAAATGGTTCCAAAGCCTGTTACATGCGATCGATACATTGGGCCAAAGGCAACACCAACATCGGTAACTTACTTTCAAAAGTTGATCTGGGCAAAGGTATTGCTATTAGTTTATGGCTGCCTTCATTCAATAAAAGGGACTGGTTTAATATAGAGTATTATATGTAAAATCTGAGTTGGACGTGCATTTTGAAATTTTGACTTTCTAAAAATCAAAAATTTTTATTGTATGAGTAATGAAAAGGATTCAAAATAAATAGATGTATGAAAAAAATGCTTCATGAGTTCTTGTCTGAATAAAGCGATTTTTATAATAGATATTATGTACTAACAATATATTATTTTCTTAATGTTGGCAGAAAATACTAATGACATTTCGTTGAGCGAATGCTCAAGAGTGGCCTATAAAAAAGTTATTACAGAACAAGTAAATTAAGGAAAAAAGCAATAAATTAATTCGATCACTTACATAACAAAAGTTAAGTACACTTGCTATAAAGAATGAATAAAAAAAAAACAGAGCAAAACTAACTCAAAACCAAACTGGTAACGTAGCGACAGAATAGATGAAATAACATCAGCTGCTTGAAAATGATTGTCGAAGATGTAGAAAATTAAAAAAGGAGAAAACCAGCTGAAGACTAAGATGATGATGCAATATTAAAAAAGCCCTTTTTCTCTTGTTTGAGACGATGGCTCATCTGTTTACAAAGGAGCCATAGTGCCACGCCCTCGAGACTCCAAGACCACCTGCGAAACCAGGAGCGCGCTTGACTCCAAAGAATTAAAAAAAAAAAAAAAGAAAAATGCTAGAACTGAAAGAAAAAAAAAACAACAACACAGAAAGCAGATGGAAATGAAAGGAATGAGATAAGTGCACGATAATAAAAAATAAATGCGAATAATACGGTATGAAAATATGGCCTTCAGATGACGTAACTTGTTTGTTTTTTTTTTACTCGGTACAGGCGCATCGTTCAGGATTTTATATGTTGAGAGATCGTGCGTGACTTAAATGGTGCAGAAAAAATTATAATTTAGTATTTTAAGAATAATATATACAATTATACATCAACGCCAAGGCTTCTAACACCTTAAATCTACCCCTTCATTTTAATGACAAATTATTTACTTATGGTGATGAAATTTCCTTTAAATTTAAACAGTTTTTTTTTTAAAAAACAAGCTTAAAGTTAAGAATATGAGACTTTTCGTTATCAAAACAAGTAATTAATGTGACAATGCATTTGAAAATTTTTCACTTAAAACAAATAGGTTATAAATAAATTAAGAAGCTAAAGTAATAAAACTTTTTATGCCTATCGTAAGTTTCAAATTGCGCAATTTTGTAACAATTTGAGAAAGATCGAACGCCCTTATTCAATAAAGAAACCAATTTTGCAACAGAAATACGATTTTGTAAGAGTTGAAGCTTCGTGGATCCCTGTCATAATCTCCATTATAAGCAGATAGCTGAGATGGTTTTTACCTCCTTCGTATTTTTTCTTTGAGAGGAAAGAAGCACCCAGAGAGAATTTTATAATTTACTCAATTTTTTTTTCATTTCGAAGTTGAGGAGGACGGAGCTTTCATGTAACATTCTGAACTTTGATAGCCGTTCGATTGATATGTAAAAAAATCGATAACTTTGAGACATTTTTATCAGTTTCCTGTATTGATAGAAATGTTGGACTCTGGAAGCAGATGGCTGTCCATAGAAAATTCTATTCCTTTAAAAATGATGTCTAAAAACAATCTACTTCATAATGCAACTTTAAGGCGGCCCTATTTTTCAAATAACTCGATTTTGTAATTAACATTTTATTCCGCCCGTACATACGCAGACATCTCTTTTTACGATTATTCGTATTACTATTTCACACCCACGCAACATGTATTATCAAATCATCGTCTAAAATACTTCAAATTCTAAAAACCTGTTTAAAAATTATATATTAAACCAGCCGTATCCTCATTAACTGATTCCCACTTATTAAATGCACTTATTTTCCGCCCGTGCTCGTCCTGATGCCATCCGCGATTTTTACGAGGAAGAACAACAACAAATTAAGCTCGGTTCTTAATACAAAAACTCTTATTAAATACTAAATATTATTTAATTATAACTCTCTGCATTCTTGGCAATAATATTTTTGAAATTTCAGTAAAATGAAATTAAAGTAAAACTCTTCAAATCTCCTAATATTCATTTTAAACTCCTGAAAACGTCTTTTATAATTAAATGATCGCAGCCGCAAAATATTAAGAATTGCATATTTCATAGGAGTAAAGAATAAAATTATAATCTAAACGAAGCATGAAAAATCCAGAAGCAACATTAATATATATTTTACGCAATAAAATGAACTCGTTACTCGATATTACTGCCGTTCAAAGTCACCAGTCTCGAACTGTTTAATAAGAGATCGGGTATCACCGTTTTTAAAAGTGCCCCTGTTTGATCAAACTCCTCTCAATAAGGAATAAATTGCATTTTCCCTCCACTGTAAACATTTCGTCTTGATCTGTCATTGTACGTTATGGGAATATCCAAGGTTTCACTAGCGCTACTCTGTTGACTTATTTTTCGATAAGATTGACACGCCTTTTTAATAATACATCTTTTATCATATTGGTCTCATAAATTATATACAAGATGTTAATATTGTTCTACTTGTGAATTTATCAACATTATCGAAAAAAACAAACAAAGTTATGAACGTTCATGACAGCTTGATTGGAAAAGGTAATTTCGATTTTCTTCCTACCAAGTGAAATGCAAATTCACATTTTATTAGTCTTCTTCTTGCCTAATTCAATTTAAATAGACAAATATCTCATCAACACACAAAAAAAAGATTGAACCTATGATTTGCATTTTTTAAACTTCCATTTCTAAAAAAAAAAAAATCCGTTCTCTTTCACAAACATATTTCGTAAGCTTTAAACTCTGCCAAATCACAGTTGGATTCCACCAACAGCAGAAGTTCAATTCAGTTTTAATAACATATTGGAGAATTTTTTTCCTAGGAATACGCTAGCGGGGTTTCTCTTTCAGAGAAGATGAAAATAATAAAAAATGAATTATTCATAAGAAAACTGGTAGTTTTGTATTCCGTATGTTATTTTCTTTCGAAATATTACGTTAAAGTTCGAGGGCGAGATGAAATTGAAAAAGCTATATTAAAAGATTAAAGCTTACTTTCAGAATGTGGAAAAGTTTTGAATTTTTTTACATACAATTTTTTTTATTCGTTATGAGAATTAAAAAAATTCATTTCATGAAACATTATAAAATATAATCCAATCAAAAATATTTAAAGCGATTATATTCTTGTTGACTGAATAAAGATTTAAATTATTATATTTCAGCTACATAGTTACCAATTTGTCAGAATTATATCATTAAAACCTAGCCAGGTTTACTCACTTTTTAACTGAAAGACAATTAAATTTAACTACTCCACCATTCCTATTACTTCCTCCTTCTATGGTAGTGCGCTCATAACGACTAATCTAACCTTATACTCCACCAAAGAACAATAAAAATTTTTATTACCCGCATATATGGGAAATGCTTGATCCCCATTTAGCAAATATGTAGGTAGCCAGTTGATATTATAGTTACAGACGATTAGAATAATTGCTTTTTAAACACTCTGCATAAAATGGAAAAGCCATAAAACTAGAAATTCAAGAGGGTTTCGATGTATAATTGTGATTTATATTAACATACAGGCATAAACTTTTAATAATTACAGGGTTTGAGAGCGGAAACTGTGAAACAGAACATTCATAAAAGTGTTATTTTAAGCATAGCAAAGGACAAATTTTATGTTGCAAAAACGGCGGATTTCGTAATTTACAGCTTTGTAAGAAGCCTGAAGCTCTGATTTATTGTTTTCCATGAAAGCACTTATTCCATCTACTTTGTGCGACTCTTTTCGATGTTTTATTACACTAAAAGCGCTTTATGTGCAACTACTGCTGTGCATATTTTTTGCATTAATATATACTTTAATCCTTAATGCTGTATATATCATCTACAAACAGCAGAGGTTCGCTTTTATCTAAACTACAATTTCTCCTCTTTTAAGAATAACTGCATTGCTTATGTTTTTAGTTATTTATGTTTTTAGCGCGTGCAGATACTTTAATAATCGAACAGAGAATTGCAAAGTTCAAGAATTCAAAAGTCATTAATAATAACCAACTAAGTTGTGTAACTTTATATTACACTAGAGAAAGGATTCGGCTTCGCTTGGATTGGTTGAACACAGCGAAACCCCATGTTTATGTATAATAACTCAAAGGAATTTTTTTTTGCCAAATTTGAAGAACTGTATAGCATTGTATAAATATTTAAAATGCAAAATGCGAATGTATTCACAATATACAATTAAAACATTGCAGTTAGTTATCTTCCAAGACTCTTTTATGCACAGGAGCATAGATCCAAAAGTTGTCTGGAGATCCAAAGCGTGAGCATGCTACAGTTGTCCAGTGAAAATCACGGATTATCCAAATTGTCTTCCGCTGCATATTGATTGTCCTTGCGCTTTGTTTATTGTCAAGGGTAACGGGATTCATTCAAAAAAAAAACTAAAAATAAAATACCATTATTTTCGACTGGAATCAGCATATCGGTATTTTTTGCAGACAGTGAGGATAGTCGCCATGCATATTCTTCACAAATATTCTAGTTCCATTGCAAAGTTTTGGTAGATTAATATTGTGGAACAGAAAGAGGTTTCATAATTTATTAGTTATTTATGCTGAGTCTGTCATTTCTAGGAGCAAGTAATTGCCTTTTTGAAAGTATTGGAGTTGTTGCCAATTTCTGTAATTTTTTTCAATGTCTTGAAATACCCTGTCTTTAGGTGATCTGGATTTTGAACCAATATATAAAATATTTGGCGGAAAAACAATTCGACATTTTGCTCGATTTTCTGTTTGACAATTTCCTGGAGATTTCCAGAAAAAAACCTTTGCTTGTGAGTCATTTTGGAAAAGTGGTAGCGTATTTGTTTTCAGCCTCAAAATTGACATATTATGCCAAAATGTAGATATCTTAAGGCAAGCATTAATTTCACCTTAAAATATTAAAAAGTAGTTAAAAACCTTTTCCGGAGTATGTTCAAGCATCATGCAATGTTCGACGGCCATCGGTTTCGTAGATGTAGAGTTTATTGCGAATATACACACTGACAGCCAGCCACATCGTGACTGTTATTAATACATGTACAAATAATTGACTTTTAGATAATATATCATATTGTATATTATACAGTAAAGAGAAAATATGGAAGCAGTATGATGAGATAACACAGGCCAACAAAAAATAACTTTTAAAAACTTTTATAACGTAAAGAGCTGATTTTTATGCTTTTTTGTATGCTGAATCGTATCTGACTTCAATTTTTTTCTATCACCCACAGATTTCTTGTTTTTCAATGAAACATTTTAAATTATTCAAAGTTTGAGGCCTAATAAATTTTCTGAATATTTTAACATTGCAGATGCCTCTCTTCACACCCATTGCTTTAACATTGCAGTCTCTTTGTGCATAACTTAGAAACGTGACATGATAGAAAAAAATCTAAAGGCAGATTCGGATTCAACACGCGAAAAAACTACAAAAATAAAGAAAAATTCATTCAAAAAATTTCCTTCGTCGTGTGTAATTAATACTTAATGCTTCCTTTCAAGTTTTCTATGTGTGCATATCCATTTCATCAAAAAATGATATGCTTTGGTATTCATTTCATTCGTTAAGAGAGAGACGCAGGAGAAGGCGAAATGTTAAATTTTAAGAAGAGCAAAAGTAGTACGACGTAAATATGAAATAAACATTTAAATTACAATTGATTTATTGTGTATTTTGAAAAAAAACCCCAACAAAAACACAAAACAACAACAACAAAACGAAAACTTATGTTCTCTTTACTTTACTGAATCGCGTCTCTGCATTAGGAGAAGTGCTCCCATATTTTCGTACCTAGTGAGGTAATGCCCGCGATAAAGCTAAACGCCTAAAAGACAGACAGAGGAGAGAGGAGAGGAATCGGAGATAAAGAGAACAGATTTGTATTTCATTCCAACTCCTAATCAGCAAGGGCCATCGGAGAGGGTTTGATCCACGTCAGATTAATGACTCCGAATGAGCAGGTTAATCATCCTTTCCATCTTATCGGAACGCTGTAGTGAATGAATAATAGGGGAAGAGGAGCCAGTAACGTGTTCCACTCGACGAAGGGGAGTCAACTTGGGTCCCTTGGACGGTTGCCAAATGCGACGACGCCTTAAGTGGCGGGAAAAGTGAAAGAAAGAGCAGAGGAAGGGAAAAAATTCACTCAACCCCCACCTCCACTCCTAAATTAAGACAATGGATCGATGCAAACGCATGCGCTCTTCCCGCAAAAAAATAAAATAAAATAAAAAAATAAAAAGGACGAGGGGGGGGGGGGGGTATAAAAGGAAATTATTCCAATTTTGATTTCTGAAATTTTCTTTAAAGCCTTAAAGGAATCTACTCCCTTAATGCAACTACTTGTTGGAGTTTTCGTTTATGAGCATTCATTATGAAGCTGAAAATGAAATTCCATATTTTTAAAAAGAAGTGTTGGAATGTCTAATTAAATTGAGATTAGAATAAGAACTATTTCAAACTTTAAACTTTATTTTCTATTATTAGCTCAAATTCTTTCGGGTTTATATAGTTTCTTAAAAAATTTTTATCTGTCTAAAAAGTTTCACGCCAATTTTAAATATCAAAAAAACAAAAAATTCACAAAGAAAATTTTGTTCCAGATATTAAAAGGAAATCCCGATTCATATAAAACGAAAAAAAAACACCAAAAAAAAAAACCAGTTTGAAACTGAAGAAAACTTTTTATTAAAAATTTAAACGAAATTAAACCCAAGCTTAATCTTGAACAAAAGTGAATTTTTATGATTTTGAATTATGCTTATAGTGAGAAGTGTTCAGAATCGTATTTGTAAATCGCTCTTAAATAATTTACTTCTTCGAAGAGTGTCTTGAATGCAAAGGGAAAATTCCTAAGTAGGTTAATTAAATTTTAATTTAGAGGATTAAATTACCATAAAGGAGATCAACTACTGTTTCGACGCACAAAAAATATCAAATCATGAAAGAAAAGTAAACGACTAGAATAATGGCGTATATGTACAGGGTGTTGCAGATGACTACATGGCAGTATAACGGGAAGCCTACCCGCTCGATTGCAGAGGCCGGCTCGACATCAAATGATTAATTGGGTGTACATAACAATCAATTATAACAACAACAACAAAAAAAAATACTATTAAAAGGAATGAGTTTCAATAAGCATAAAATATCAAAAAGCTTATTCCAGGTATTTTTTATTTCAGACTTCACAAATAAAATTTAAATATGAATTTAAAATTTTACCAACTTACAGGATAATGTGACCCATTTTAAAAAACAGGAATCCATATTCAAAAGTACATGACTTTTAAATAATTTTTCATTTTATTTAAAATTTTATATAATTTTTAAAATTATACGAGGGTTGGGGCATAAGTCATGGCAACTATTTTTTTTTTATGAGAATTCAAGCATGGGTGGAAAATGTGAAATATACAGATGAAAGAACAAGGAATGGACGAAATGTACGGACATTTAACAACACGCTAACACTTTGCTTCTCATGTTTATTAAGGTATTTGACAACATTACAGGTTTTATGTTCTCGAATCATGAAGCCTGTAATGTTTCATACGTTTCATGCTTCTGGAAAATTTATTTTGGAACATGATTACAGATTTCATTTTCCAGAATAAGTAACAGAAATCAAAATAGAGAACGGCATTTTTGATATACAAACGCTATTCAACTCGGGTTACATCCACCTTGCACGGCGGTTGACTGAGAACTGATTTAACATTGCTCTCTGCGCAACATCAGGAACTCACGGAGCCATCTAATGTTGTGGAAACATACTAGCAGTCATAGCTTCCTTGAGACATGTGACATTTTATGATACCATCCCTTAGCTCTGATAAAAAAAAATAGTTGCCATGACTTATGTCCCAATCCTCGTATATATACAAACAATCTTGACGTGAAGTTCACTGAGAATAAATATTTAATGAATAATTAAGTTGGAAAAATATTTAATGAATGTTCATCAACATTTTCTCATTAAGAGATAAAGTGATTTAATGTCAACGTTTTAATTAAACCCCCCTTCCTCCTTATTTTCATAATCATTCACATTTTTAATATTCAAAATATTCTACCCAATACTATTAACAGACACAAAATTATATTAAAATTTACATACGCAGAGGATAGAATAAAATTAAATATAAAAATAATTTTCTATAGAACCATTTCAACACGCTTCGTGATATAAATATTTTAAAGGAATAAATTTTATGCATTAAAGTTGACTGGATCTAATCAGATACATAGCACTACATTCTGAGTATGCAGAATAAATTAATAATGCATTTTTCAACTTTTAGATCATGCAAAATTGATGTTCATGATGTAACGCAAATCGATGCTTTGTTCGTTTTCCCTCTATATGAATTATTTCGCCATAAACATTTCCTTCAAATGTCAAGGACTTTTGTAGAGACAACCTTACTACAACTCATGGACCCAGTGTTTAGTTTGTATTTAATCCAAGAAGGTTTTTGATATTTTCGAAAGTCTTAGTAAAGCTATAGACAAATTTTAAACTCCTTAATTACAATACGCTCAGGTTTTAATTAAGCAACAAGTTTTAAATGGAGAAACGCAATTACCAAGTTAATAACAAAGGAAATGGCTCGTAAAAGATATTCCCCCTTTAATTTGAAAGAACACCACAGTTAATATCTAATACTGAAGAAATGTTTAAAGAGCGAAGTATGTTAAGAGTTCCACTTTAGAAGGCTGGTTAATTTAATCCTCTCTACTGATTTGCATAAATTCCAAGCCCAAAGGGATTCTCAGTTGCGACTGCACTGGAGTTTATAATATGAAATAGTATTACTCGTAATTGTGCAATCCACTTTTACATCACATTTATATGCGCAAAATTATCACTTGGAAAATACATAAAAAAAAGTAAAATTGAAAGCGATGTTCGTTACATATACAGAGAGAGATGTGTATTATGCCGCTAATAAAATGCAATAAACTTGGTCGAGTCGAGGATTTCTGCAATTCAATTCTGTCGGTTTAATAAAATGCTGCCGACTAAGAGCAACTCTGGGATTGGATGAATTGTGGCGGAGGTCAGCACAAAGGTCATCCACTTCATGATGATTTCTTAATGATGACAATTCAGTTGAAGTCAATAGTTTGCTCTCAAGGGGGGTGGTTTATAATATGAAATTACTTTATTCTTCAAGTAACTTACAAATTTCTTGTTCCCCCTCTGTTCACCAGATTTTGTAATTTTATTAAAACATTAGATATGAGTGCGCTTCCACGAATTATTTGATATTCCACGAATATTAAAGCCTATTTAAAACCTAAATTAGAATGACTGCACTAGCCAGAAATAATGGATACGAATATAGAGGTTTGAGTGATAATTATGAATAATGACAGTTATTAAATCTACACGAATTATATTCATTTTTTGTGGACCTGAAATAATTTCACAAAATTCTTTTTAATAAAAAGTTTCAAAAGTGAATCTTAATGGCTTCACTGCATGATTTTGAATGTTCCGCCTAAAAGTTGGCTACTTCTAAAAATTTTAGCGAGAACTCAAAGATAAACTTTTCTTCCATTATATATTATCAATTTTAAATGAGACGTAATATGTTCTCTTATATTAAGATATCGTGAGTAATTTACTCAATAAAGTTTTCTGTTATACGAATATGTTTAAAGGAGCCCGGGACGGAGAGGAACGAGAGAAAAGTGAAAACGAAAAGAATATAAATAGAGAAAGTTTTTTTAATCCTTCACTTCATATCCGAATTCTTCCCTTTATCTCTGTCCTCGGGTTATGGTTTCCGAAGGAATTTTTGATGCAAGCATCTCAGTTCTTCGGCATCTCATTTTTCATTCTTTGGCGATACAATCTTTAGAGCTCAACGTCATTTGCAGTTAATATGCTATTCAAACGAATTCGAATTTTAAAATGGCATTTCATAATAAATACAAAGCACGAAATAAATTATGTATACGGCGTATATTCTGAAAAGGATGTAAAGCTATTCTAATTTCATGAAAAAAAATTATGGTTCATGAATAAATATTTGTATATTTATTTTATAATCCATTGTAATTCAGATCCCGTTGCATGCGAAATTCCTGTTTTTAAATAAGAACGAATTTAATAGCAAGAGTTAATATCAGCTGCGGCCTATTGCTCTCGGTAGAAAAGCCTTTCCGTCTTCAGTTGGGGGGGGGGTCTTCCGGTAACATAAGCCTTACTGTTTTATTGCAAGTTCATTATTGAAGCTATTTTTATGATATCAAAATCAGCGAATCCGTAATCGCGATGCAGAAAGCTCTCGTATCCGGTTCACACTTTGTTCGAGCCGTTAAACCATCTGAGTTGATAATTTCAGGGCCACACGTTCGACGTTAAAAAAAAAACCGCTTTGAAGACTCCAGAAAATGTTTAAACTGTGAAACACTCCATTTTGAAATTTTTCGAAAGTCCACTCCGCAACCTTGCTTCTGCTTTGTGGCTGTTTGATCAAACTGAATAATCTCTTATTGAATGATGATTGCGTAGCAATCAAACTATACATCAATGGTTTCAGTAAATTATTTTAATGGAAAATGATGTCTTTTCAGAACTTTGAATAACTTGACTGGGAAAATCAAAAAATTGCGAGAGATTTTTTTTTATTGTGGTAATCTAAAAGCTGAGTCTATAAACATCGATCCAAAACTATTGATGAAGTGAAGGCCGCTATATGAAGCAATACCGCCAAAAATAACCTCACAGTGTGATGTAAAACTTCAAAATCGATGAAAAGTACATATCGCAAATGAAGGCAACCATCTGGAAGATATTTTCAAAACTAAGCGAAATCAAACTGTATTCCATGGACTCTCGATTAAGCAATAAAAATTTCAATAACTCTACCGTTAGCCTTTTATTAGCCTATTAAAATCTGTAACGGTTTTTTGCTGTATCCTGTATAATAAAGTTATCCTAATTCTAACCCATTTTCTGATATGGATATTTGTAATATTTTATAGCATAATTTTTCGCAAGCAATTCACTCAGCTAAGTGAACTTAATCATAAGTAAATATATCTTACACCAGAAAAACCCGGAACACTGATTCTCGGTGTCGTCTGCATTCTGAAATACACTGCTTTTGGAAATATATCTAGTAAAAAAGTTAAATTTATCACTATCTTTGCATTTGGCTCTATTACTTTTCCAATGCTGGAAACAGTTCCCAGACTGTCGTAAACTCAAAGGCTGTTTAAGTAAGTTCTTCGATTTTTGAAAAGTGCCAAAAAAAATACTGACTCTAAATTTCGAGAAAACTGAACGTTCCAAGGTTGAGATACCACAAATAAGATTTCAAGTCTTTTTTTCATGACCACAACACTTCCAACTCTTCATGATGAAATTCAATTAAACAGTGAGATTAGCCTAATTCTTTCAACTACTCCACGGAATCTCTTGTTTCCCAAAAGCCATATTTCCTTGACCGAGCTTCAATGCCCCGCACATGTAAGATTCAGTAGATGTTTAATGGAGCCTACCTCCCATTTTGATCGCAGAAACGAGATACTTAACTTTTTGAAGCAATAAGTAGAACATCGCTTTATTTTACACACGTGTTTTTGCACGCCGAACAATTGCAATGCACAAACTAAAATTGTTCTACGAGTATAGGCCTTTTTATGTAACCGTAACTGATTCTTGATGTTAAGTAAAGAATTACAACTTACTGGATAAAAAAAATTCAAATCATTTTGAGACATTGCACAATTTTAAATTCGAGATTTTTATTCCATTGAGATCATCGAATCTAGAAACGAAACATGCGTTAAAGGGTTCTATGTGAAATTAATCTTTTTAAATTTTAGGTAATAAATACCTCGTTAAAATTATTCCATATAAAGTTTCAGAAATTACAAAATTCAGGAAGATGATTTTCGTAAGAACAAAATTTAATTAGGTCGGAATGGTTTCCTAGGGCTGTTAGGAAAAAAGTTTCCAATTATTATATGCGTGGAGAAAATAAAGAAAGAATACGTTTTTTTTCTTCAATTTTTGATGCAAAATTTTTAATCGTTCATATTTAACAACAAATGATAATGGGAGAAGCCTTTTGACAAAAACTTAAAAACTTCCACAAGATTATTTTTTGTAAAAAATTCTTTAATATTTTTGTTAAAAGTTCATATTGTGTAGTAAATAATTTTTTTTTCGCATTTTAAAAGAATATTTTTTCATAAAGTAATTTTTAAAGCTATTTGTAACAAAAGCTCATTATCCAAATTGGCTCGAGGGATATACATTTTCGAATTAATAATTCTAATTCAATTAGATTTGAAAAGCTTTTGCATCCGTTAAAAAAAATGAAAATTTTTTATTTATGCATTAATTTGCCATAATAAAAGAATACAACGCTTGCCTAAAACTCAAGTCCTTTCGCTGTTATTTAACATGAATATTAAAGTAACGCATTAAAATTTAATTTTTTCTTGGAAAAAGGCAGCATTCGCAAAAAGAATAAAGATTTACTGTGAACCCTTTAAATTTGGAAAATATTTCTGCCGCACTGAATATTTTAGCAGAAATTCATTGAAACCGATAAAAAATTCATTTCCTTATCAAAACGCTATGTATCCTTTATTTCTCATCTAGAAAATTCCATTTACGTTTTATTCCCTTTTTAATGCAGCTAGCATTTCACAAACCATTAAAAAAACATCAGGAAAAATTTTTTCAACCTCCCATATTTACTACTTTCTTCCGCTCTTCTGACTTTAAAAACAAAAAGCTGTTTTGCTCAAACTGTAAATTCTTAGAAAAATAACATTGTAGCGCTAGTTTTCGAATCCCATCTCCGTTATTTCGAACTATATGCCAAACAGAAAAGTTTGAGAACCTAAAACAACTCACAGATGGATTATGGAAATTGCAGCAAAATCTAACGATAACATTGGAATCCAACCAGACGTTAAATGCAATTTTCTAATTAACGCTCTCTTTGCACTTTCCAATGCACAAATGACGGAGGCTCCTCTCTCCAATCATTTTTAATAGGAATACATTATTTCATCTCATTAAGGTTTCCAAAAACGGAAGGGATGAAATTTTAAATTAAACACAAACATGTACAAGGTGTGTGCGTAAATCATTAAATAAACTAATAGTACATAAAATATTTTCCATGTACGAGTTTAATGTAGTGTATTATCAGGTTTATATTGACAAAATTATATTTACAAAATTGAACAATAGTGGTTTATCAAAATTAGTGCTTTAGTAAGATGAGATCAACCAGCAATTTCATGGAAATTTACATGATACGTAATTCACAATGAGTTTAACAAACTTTGGCATTTTGTTATGGCGGTCAGGTTGAACAAAAAAATGTCAAGATTAACATACGTCATATTTCAATTTCAATTTTAAATCGCTTTTATGCAAATTAATTATATTAAATGCATTATATTTAAATTTACGTTTTTATGCTCTCATCATTTAAAGTTAAACACTATAAATAAAAATCCTTTATCGCAAATTATATAACATTCGTATGTCGTATAAGGTGTTTGTCACAAGGTGTCTTAAAGACAACCAAGTTGACAATGGTTGAAAGCACGGATGAGGTAAAATGGTTGAAAGCACGTTTTACCTCATCCGTGGTTGAAAGCCCAATGGGAGGCGGGCACCTGATTCACAGATCGAGAATTTCTCCTATCCAAACAATCAAAGTTTGATGAACTTACAAGTAAATAAATAAATATAGACTGGCATGGCTGTCCGGGTGTCTGCGATAGCCCAACTGGTAGAGGCATCGGCCATGATAGTCGAGGTTCCTGGTTCGAACCCAGGTCGCAGAATTTTTCCTTCATTTTTCGATAGAAAAATTAATACATCATGTTTGGAGGTCATCTCCAGTCTATATTTATTTATTTATTTATTTATTCGCATGCCATGTTTAATAGAAAGTTTTTTAGCTTGCCACTTTGACGCCTATAAAAAAGATCAAAATAAAGATTTCATTATAGATATATTTACATACATAATTAATGGTAACATGCAAGCATGACACCTACAAATCATCGAATCATAGGTAAATGCAATAGTAAATTCATAAATTTAATTATCATCAAAAATGCAAAATACGGTCCATTAACAATCACTTGTTCGTTGTCATCAATACTCATGAATAGTTCCTGATAACACAGGCCAACAAAAAATAACTTAAATTTTTTTTTTAATCTTAAGAGCTCATTCTTATGCTTCTTTTTGTGCTGAATTCGTATAGACTCAGTTTTTTTCTATCACCCACATATTTTAAATTATTCAGAGTTTGGAGCCTGATAAATTTCCTTGTGGGCCAAAAATATGGATACTTTAACAATGCAGTCGCTTCTCTTCACACTCATTACTTTCACATTGCAGTCGCTTCTCTTCACACTCATTACTTTAACATTGCAGTCTCTATGTGTATAACTTGTAAACGTGACACGATAGTAAAAATCTAAAAGCAGATTCGGATTCAGCACACAAAAAAAACACAAGAAAAAGGCAATTTCATTCACGAAAGTTTTTTTCATCGCCGGACTGTACAAATGATGGGCCTATCAAATTCGCAATGTCCTTATCCACAGAGGCACGTTTTCAACACTTATTATATTAAATCATATACTAAATTATGTTTTGAAATTAAATCTTAATTACAAGTTCATAAGATATATTTTGATTATCTATTTGCTAATACCTAATAAAACGTTGATTGTTGTAATTCTGTACCTAATTGGAATACGACCTATGTTCAACCTGGCATTCCTAACAACATGCCGAAGTTTGTAACACACATTGTGAATCGTATAACACAATGAAAAATATTAATTTCTGGAGATACAAGTGATTTGAATCTAAAACCTTCTGAATAGTAACATATATTGCCAGAATTATCTAAACACCTGGATTGGTAATTGCCACTAATTTATAATCGAATGCATAAGTACTGGATTGGTCTATCTGTTTTGATTAATGTTAAACCTTTAGAAATAATGCAATTTTTAAATTAGCAAGATTATGATTAAAATTTTTTTAATTAATAGTCTATATATATTCTCACAAAAAGAGTCTAGGGCATCTTTTAAAGTATACATCATCTCTAAGGAAGCATTTTCAAGTTTCCAAAATATATCCATCGAAGTAGTGTTAAATTCCTGCAGAGCGTTGTCTTTCAGTTGGTTAATATATGCGACAGGGTCCTAGTATACTTGTTTTTTTTCACAAAACCCTGCAGAAAAAAATCCTCAGAACACAGGGGCCTTGGAGAACCTAAGACACTTTCCGTATGATTATTCCTGCATTAGTCCAAACTATGCTAACATTAATCGACACACTTCGGTAACATTTTTTGGTCAATGAAATTAATATCACACATTTTCTTTTCTAAGAACAAACGTTCTTTCGCCATTATAATGCAACGATAGACGCATGTTGCAGTAATCGTCGTTCATGAATACCGGTCTATATTTGTATATTATTACGATGTCAATTGCAGTTTGTTAAATAAATTGATTTATAATAAGTTGATTTGTTTAAACGCTTAGTCTTAAAAAATGTGAGTCGTGAACTTTAGATCATTATGTAGATTATGGAAAGCAATGTGATTCCCCTTTCTTTATCACTTCCTGATTAAACAGATTAAGTTAAATGTATTCTAAATAAACTTGGTTTTGTCTGTAGCACTAGAATTGTAAATTGTCCCGTAGTCAAAGATAAGCTGTAGCATTATTAGTTTATTCTCTATTGACCGTTTCGATAACAAAACAACACGTCACAGGAAGCCACGTGACCGATCCTACGACAGCCCTTACTAACTTCCGTTTCAGAGCATTTAGTACAGTGTAACTACAGTGTAGTTTATATTACAAGTGTTTATACAATTATTAGGCGATTTTTCTGTTTAAATTATGTCAAGCAGATATTTTAAAAGTTTGAACGGCGTAGCCAGCGAACGATATAATCAGAAATTAATGTTTGAAGAGCACAATTTGCCAGATCCCATGGATGATATGTTAGAAACGTTTTTCAAGAATGACGTGAATTCGTGGCCTACAGTAATATCACTCGATCTGTACGATTTCTTTGTGAAACGAATATGTTTCTACGCCAAGGATGATTATAATTATCTTGTAAGTGGGAAAGTAAAAGAAATCCTCGTGGATCGTGTCAAGGAGCTACAGGTGAGTGAACGATTTAAGCCTATTGATTTATCGTGCTAACTTTAATACAGTTTTTACAAATTGGGTTCATACAATTTTACATGAATTTCATACATTTCTAAATAAATTCAATACATTTTTAAATGAATAAAATACGATAAAATGAATTATATTTTAAGAAATTTATGCGAGAAAAAAAATAACGAAAGTTCCGTGACGGTGTACATTGAATGATGGGCGGCCAGGCCGACATGAATGACCGTCCGTTAGCTGAAGTTCATCGTCACGGAAATTTCGTGATTTTTTTTCCCGGATAAATTTCTTAAAATATAATTCATTTAAATCCTATTAAATTCATTTAAAATTGTATTAAATCTATTTAGAAATGTATGAAATTTATGTAAAACTGTATGAACCCAATTTGTAAAACTGTATTAAAGTTAGCACGATAATTGGTTCACTCACCTGTAGCTCCTTGACACGATACACGAGGATTTCTTTTACTTTCCCACTTACAAGGTAATTATAATCATCTAATGAAGAGTATATAATTATAATCATCTATTTAGAGTTTTTCATTTGTTGAATAATGAGCGGCCAGGCCGACATGAATGACCGCCCGTTAGCTGAAGTTCATCGTCACGAAACTTTCGTAATTCTTTCTTGCATAAATTTCTTAAAATATAATTTCGATAATATGATAAATCATTTACATATTAATTAGGTGTGTTACAATAATAAATTCAGAACATAAACGCGATGGGGCTGATCGATGTCAGCCGAGAAAATTAGGGGATGCTACACGGGATTTTTACCGATTTTAAATAACGCTTCGTTTAAATAAATATAATGCGTGTTTTAGTTCAGTGTAAACGGAGTTTAATTATTAAATTAAATTAAAAAAAATATTTTTATTATAACCTTGTTTTAGTCAATTTACCGTAAACTTTTTATTATTTTAATTCAGTTACAGAAAACAAGCTTGTAACATAAACAAATAAAACAAACGTAACAAGAGTAACACTTAACCGTCGTGTATTAATTAATTGCACTGTAATTAAACTAAAATAAATACAGTAATATTAAAAATATTTATTCTTCCGTATTTCTGTACTGAGGGGGTAAAATTGTATTATATTCATTTAAAAATGTATTAAATCTACAACACAACACTTCACTACACAGTATTGTTTAGCATGGAAAAATGGCGACGCCGGAAGTGTGGCTGGGCTTCAGAGGCCAACTGATGTCGCTATCGCCACCTACATAGAGCTTTCCTCGAAAGGGTCATATTGAGTTCCACACAGAGAAATTACATTCTGAATTTGAATAACATCAGTGCATTCTGGTAAATACCGTTCTCTGTCTATTCTCAAACACGATCTTATCTTTATAGATACCAAACGACCTTGAATTTTTGTAGTTATTGAGTCACATATTCTTTTTAACTTTTAATCTGAAATATTCTGCTATAAGCTGCCAATTTCAAATCAGAATTCTATTTAAGATCTTGATGAGCAATATGATAAACTTGCATATGCTAGAATGAATTGCTGTGGCTAATAAAAAAAGTCGTTGTAAGCATTGTGACTCTGTAGTCGTTCATAGTTTCTGATGATGAGATGATCTCGAAACGCGTTAAACAATAAAGTTTGCTACCAATATTGCTATTCCTGAACCTTTTTCTTTTATTTAATAAAAAATCAGCTATTTTATTGTTTTCAAAAGAAATTATGTTTTAACATTAAGAAATGCAAAAATATAGTAAATAAATAAATAAATAAACACTTTAAAAAAATAACAAAATAATATAATTGCATTTGCAAGCACTTCACTGAAATAAATAATTCAAAGCGCGATTGAATTAGAACAAAAATACTGAAGCAAGAAAGAGAATTAAATTAAATTCCTCATCTGTTTCCTTCCAACGAGGAATTAACTCAGATTTACGAGCACTTCGAATTAGAAGTGCCTTAAATTTCGCAAACTAGTTTAAATACTGCTTATCTAGACTTTCATGAAGGAACAAACTTTTCTTGAGTTTTTTGATATAAAAGCTTTTTATATGATTTTTATTAAGCCATAACAGAAATGAAAGCTTGTGTCAATTTCTTAAAAGTCTATTGTATGGTTATGTTTTTCCTTTCGCTAAAGTTATTGAATTGGAATTTAAAAAAATTCTTTTCCGATTGGTTTCCATTTAAAATGGGTTTCTCTCTCCGGTAAATTCGGAAGATTAATATCCGTTCGCACCGAGCCAGTTGCATAATTTATAACCTTAACTTTGGGATAATTCAATTTGGCCTCGGCTAATCCAATCGCGGTGGTAAAAATGCTTCTCTATTATTAATAGCAATAAATTTAGTAAAACTTATCGTCTCGCTTCGTAATCTGGTTTTCCTTTTCTTCGCATTCGAAATCTGAAAACGGAAGCGGCTCATAATCGCGAAGGGGGTTAGCAATTGAATTCATCGCTGTAGGTTTGCCAGTCGGCGATAAACTTGAAGGCAGAAAAGTTCGAACCCGACGACAATGCCAGCGAAAATTGCGGTTAATCATGGAATCCCTGTCAAAACTATTGACAACTGAGTAGGCAGCAATAAAATAGGCTGACATGAGCGATGGCAGAAATGTAGAGATCAAAAGCGAAAACATCATCGTTTAGAAGGACTGAACGGGATTTAAATCCTGTTGACCAAAATGAAAACGTTTCGCGATTTGGGCAACGAACGAGTAATACGCGAACACAGAAAATTCATTTTAGGGCTTATTAAAATTAATAATAAATGTTTTAATACCTGCTTTCATTTCCTCGAGTATCCGCAAAATCGATATTAGATAACAATAAAGGGAAATCTTTTCGTCTCATTTTGGTCAAAGGACTTACCAGATAATTAACAGAAAACGATTGTCATTAATTTATGACGTGAAATATGTGCTGGATTATAAAAATACCTCGATTTCGGAATACCATCAAGGAAATAAAAAACGGCTTAAAACAAATTAATTAACATAAACAAATGAAAATTTAAACAGAACAAAAATTCCGATTCTATGCTATTCATTCCCACTAATTTTAACTCTTTCAACAAATAACAAAAAGCCCGCTATTATTTTTTAAGATTAAAATAAACCAAAGAAAAAATGGTAAAAAGTACTCATTGTAAACATTTTACGTTGACTTTTTTTAAATGGTAATGTTTACCAAGGAAAACTCTGCTTTACATAAACTGAAAATTAAAACGTTTAACCTTATGTTAACAGCTAAGTGGCTTGTAAATAATTAAAAAGAATTTGTGAACTAAAATCTCGTAAGCTCAACAGCTGGTAATATTTGCACAATTAAGGCTTCAGGGATCCTATGGTTGACAACACATATGATAAATTACAGACATCTCTGCTGTTTAATCAAACTTAATTAAAATTAGGAACCATAATTTTAAAGAGAATATGAAATGCCTAGCGGATTATTCAAATATCAAATATATATATATGACAATATAGTGATTTAATGTTATTAATCATATTTTAATTGAATACATTAACTGCTTTAAGTTCCATCCAAGAAAATTTATTTATTTACTGGCATTATTACCAATTTATATAATCTAAAGTTTTCCAGAGACATGCAATTAAGATATACGTAAGTTAGATTCTGGTACTTGTCCTTTAAACACAAACGTTACATTCACCATTCATCTCCAGGAAAAAAAACAATCCTGTTTTAACATTCCATTTTAAAATTACACATTAAGGAGAAACAATCTATTCCCATCATAATTTCTCATGCGCTTTAAAACTCAAAGTAGCTCCAGTTTTATGGTCATTTTTCCGAGATTAACACCGTTTGTTAGTAGAAAAGAACAACTTTCTGCTCAAGTTTCTCTCCTCGTTTGGCTGGAGTTTTAAATGAATAATTCATTGTCGTTGCTGCTAAGATGGCGACGACAGTCCATTTCTACGATTCTTAATTCCCTTTTCTCATTCCTCGGGGGCAATTATGAAACAGATGTTGTTCTCTGAAACCAAGAATTCCTTCTGACTCTTACAAGTCCTTTCTCGCAACAGCAACGACACCGAAAGAGATAGCTCACGTCGAAAAAGACAAATCGGCGGTGGGTTAGACTAGTCAACGTTGGAACATTTTGCTGTCTAAGCTAAAAGTGCATGGAAAAAAAATAACACGAAGGAAATGGGTTTATAGCAAAAGGATTACAGAAGGAGATACGAATTTCCAAAACAGAAATGGAAAATAGCCAAATTCTATAATCCAAACATATACAGGGCGAATCAAAAGTCTGTTACCCCCTATGCAATTTCAAAGCGAGTGGAGATACAACAAATAGGAAGTTACATAGGGGCTAAACAATGGTGGTGTCAAATTTGACCTGTCATCTCGAATTTTCCACCTTGCAATTTTTAATTTTGAGCTCGGTGTCCGGGAGCGTTAAGGCACAGGTCTTGTCGTTCTCAAAACCAGTGAGTCGCGGGTCCGAAACCCGACGAGGGCTTGGATGTCAGTGTTTGTTCTTGTTTCATCTATTTCATTCTTTTCTATCCCTACCATGTGCACTGCCTTCAAGAACTGAAGGCACAAGATTATGATCACCGTATGAAGTTTTGCAACTGGCTTCTGGCTTGAAGAAACTCCTGATTTTGTTAGCTATGTTCTGTACCCAGACGAATCCCAGTTTTCCCGAGATGGCTGCAAAATGCAACACATCAGCAGAACTGGAGAATAAGTGTGTGGTGTAGATTATGGAATGGAATCTTGGTAGGACTTCTTTTTTACAACGGTTGCCTTACAGGAGTAAGGTACACAGAAATGATCTTGGATGGATTCGTCTCAGACTTTTTTAGACAACTTCTCTTTAGTGCAGTATCGCCGCATGTGGTACCGGCACCTCTAAATTTTGCTCTAAAATTTCATTTTATGGTAGTGGGTTTATTTTTAATCTCTTTTTTGTCAAAATCAGCGTTTTGAGCTCTACAACTGTACAACTGGAAATTTTTCTCTACTTGTAACGATTACAAACTTACAAATTGCAAAGTGTAAATTCGAGGTCAAAGGTCATATCTGACACCACCATTGTTTAGCCCCTACCTAATTTCCTACATGTTGCCTGCAACAGATTTGTTGTATCTCCACTCGTTTTGAAATTGTATGGGGGAGAACAGACTTTTGACTCACCCTGTATATCTAGTAATAATAGTATCTACCAATATGAATGGTTTTACAATGAACAGTAAAGTATCGATTGTTGAGGTAAAAGTTAACAATAAGAGGCTGTGAATAAAGTATTTATTAGATACTATTATTCATTTTCAAAATATTTAGCAGCTATTCATTCCATCACCTTGATGAAGCCGAGAAAAGATGGCGAAACCGGTTGCGAAATATATTTCATCAATAATGTTTTGCAAAGCCACCGTATTTCATATCTAATAGCGATATTATATAGATCATAGCGATCTTATTTACAAATATATTATTTTATTAAAAACCTTAATTTATGTATTGTTTTTCACTAACCGAAGATAAATGTTGTTATTCGCTTAGTCATGTGCAATGAAGCTATCTTCAACTTTAATGGGGAGGTTTCGCTCAGTTTATAACACCTAAAAGTGCTGAATAGGCATCTCATGGAGATTTTAAAGAACATTTTTGGCTTTAAAATAATCATCGCATCTCAAAGGATTTTCCGTGGACAACATTTTGTTGACTTTCTGAGAGCCTAGGGAGACTCGCATGTTACCGCCGAGAAGTGCAAGCTTTATTCATTCAGGGCGCATTCCAAACTCGCATTCCAGCGTGGAATGCTTTATAATGTTCACGAGATTAAAGAAATAATTCTGGTTGCTCGAGATAAAAAGTTAAAGTGACTGATCGCCGCTTTCGCTATGAGAATGTCGTATCGTACTGTAGTAAGAAGAGTGAAGGATGAGATGAACTGTGCAGGGCAGATGTTGGACAAGTTGCCACGAGAACTATTTTCTGAAGAATTCGATTGGTTTCCCGAATAAAATTAACGTTTTTCTTCGCTTAGTACTTCCAATTGGAAACGCTTACAGAAAACGGCAAAAGATAATACTGAAGAATGAAACAACCATAGAAGAAAGCACAAATCGACAAAGAACACATGGAGAAAGTTATAAGCAAATAAAATGCTTCACATTTTATGTGCATTTTGCTAACCCTCGTATTTGAAGCCTCGTTTTTGATCATGAACAAATCTACATGTTTTCTACTATGAATAATTTGGGTTTGTTGTAATTGTTTATTTGATTTAATCAGAGCCTTTGGCCATGTAAATGAATACTTCGTTACTGCCGGCCCAGGTAGATGATAGACGGCTCGCCTTTTACTGCTATTCAGACATATTTAGGCTCTTCGGGTGAAATGTCGAGAGATTATTAACGACAAATGAAGCTTCAGCAGCAAGATTCTAGGTAGCGAGCTTTTATATCCGTTCTATAGCTCCCTGTAGGCATCCGTGTTCTTTATCAGGTACATTGTCATTTAGGAAATCCCAATCCATTAGTCAAAATAATCGACCACGCGATTATGCGCGATAATAATGTTTTAGTCCAAACTATTGCGATTGGACAAAATAATGGAAAAACTCCATGTTAGTCATGTTCTGGTCTAAATGACGTTCTCCTCCCTCCCCGAAAAATGAACGCTTCGCTAACTGCGCTTGTTTTCTTTCTGAAATTTCTAATCTATCGCGTGAATGCCGTATTGCTGTGTGATTGCGTATTATGTCCAATGTATAATGTACGGGGTTGTGCATAACCTTTTGCTAGGGGGCTGCGACTTAAACCGCAGCGTTGTAGCGCACTCTAATGACGCTTCGGCAGAGAGTAGTTCATTGTGCGTCTATTGGTATCAAACAAATATGGCTGGTTTAATAAATGACAGTGAAGAGCAGCGTTTCATGGATAGAGTTCGTGCAAATGCATATCGAGAGGCAATGGAAGCATGTACGTCTTTTATTAATCGCAAATGGGTTGCGAACAAGTTAAACCGATCGGATAGATGGGTGACGGACAATTGGAAGAAAGGTTATGATAACTGCCATGCCGAATTTGCTGAGGGTAGGCCCGAGAAATTATCACAGGAAAGCAAAAACATCATTGCTAATAACAGTGGCAAAAGACGTCGCAGCTGTGTCAACGTTGCACAAGAAATTAAAGCCGAAACGGATGCGTGCTGTTCGAGAAGCAGGTGGTGGCCACACTAAATATTGATGTGATAAAAGCAGAAATAAACGTACTTTTTGATTATCAACCGCAGAACATTCCACTTAGTTTTGTTTATTTTCCAGACCCCTAGCAAAAGGTTATGCACAACCCTGTACATAATACCAACTTCCAAACTGTTGTAATGTATATTATCATTTTTCCTCTCTTAATCGTTATATTATACATAATAAAAAAATTAAGGGCCAAATCCTACTAAATGCAATCATTTGCATCGGGGAAGGCAAAATAAAACGTACTAATATAAAGATACACATCAAAACTCTTATACTTATTCAATTTAAAGTATTAGCTGTAAGTTCCAAAGCTTTTCATTCACGTTTCCAAATAATCCCAACCACGCAAAATTTCGTGGTAAGTTTCGTTTAAGATGATGCATGTCAGTTCGTTGCTTAATGGCGTTAAATGTGGTAATCGGTTGGTGGATTATGAATCAATCAATAAACTTCACTATTCATCTCCAGCTATCTGCTTATGATTCACTTTAAAAGATTACTTCCTCAAAGTGGAAATCAATTATGGAAATTTCATTAGTTTGAAAACTGTTCTTAAATTGAGAAAAGTAAGCAGTGTTGATTCTGAAGTTCGCAATTAAATTTCACTAATTAACGAAACAGATCGATAATGAAAGAGACTAAAAATAAAATGCATGTGTTTACAAATACTTTTCATTATCACCCGAGTTTTCTGGAAATGCTTAACAACCTCTTTATAATTAACAAAGATGTCTGCTAACGATCCAGACAATAAGATTTCACTCTAACTAATTAATTGCAGTCTCTTCATATCAATTAAATAAAATCAAGTTACTCGTAAAGTAAACGGGTGGAACGTGAATAGCCTGACAAACTAAGAGTCCGATCTCTCATAAGAAAGGCAAACTGATCGAATTTTTTCCTCTGTTCAGAAGATCATATAACTTAGTTCCAATTATTGGTGTGGACAGAGCACTTCAAGTCTCCTCGGGTGACTCGATTTGAAGGAGTGGACCAGAAATCTTCGGTTTCAGAACTCTTTCATTTCTCTGAGCAAATGCATTAACTCTTCACTTACTACTTTTGCGTGTTTGAATTGATTTTATTTACAAAACACCTTAAACTTTGTTTATAGAAAAAAATATAAATTTCCATTAGAAATATTAAACTATGGTGATACAACTGAATTTTAAAAAGCTTATCTTTCGCTAATTCTTACTTTTGATATGAAGAAAATGGGCCAGAAAGAGCCATCGAAAGTTTACTTATCTTTAAAAATGTTGGCGGGAAGCGTGTACAATGTTTTGCCTTTCACTTTATTAAGTATTGTTGTTCTCTAAATAAAGGAGATGCTGATTGACAATTTAACGGGTATTAATAACGCCACATAAAGAGAAGCCCTGTTCACTGAAATGTTATACAAGGGCTTATTATTGGATTTCTACCAACAATTTGGGATTTTCACCAATAATAACCCCTAAATCTTGCCTTCTGATGATGATATAACAATGTATGACGTTTCAGTGAACAGCCTTCTGTATAAGTGGGGTTGGTGTTAATCGAGCAAGATGGGCAAAACTACGGATATATAAGACTTCCAGCGCAGTATAGTAATGAGCGCTGAGCTGAATCTGGCATTTTTGCAAGTGACGACCAGGCTTTTCTTGTATCATTTTGCTCTTGTGTGCCGAGAACGGTTAAACCTACAAACATGAATTCTGAAGCAACAATTCGTGAAGTAACCGCTGTACAACAGAGAACAATTTAAGACAGAGCATGTTATTTTTGGAACGTACTATTCCATATGATGCTATGTATCGGATATAACAGCCGACGACCAATACATACATCGCGCCTTTCAGAAAAAAGGAAGAACTGCAATCAACTCAATCAGTTCATGTTAGTGGTGGTTATGTCATGTCCCAATACACATTATCCAGATCTTAGTTGCATTGAGCTTTATGAGATATAATTAAACAGCTATTCGAATGCGACAAATTTACCCACTAATTTGCTGCATTTGTAGGACACTATCCTTGAAAGATATTCAGATACCTCGATTGCTGACTACTTTTGGAGTTCAGGTCTAGGATCCCAACTTTCCGTTAGCCGATTCCTAAATACAATTCAAATTGTGCATGTAGGCTTACACGGAGACAGTCGTTCAATAGCAGGGTAAAAGATAACAAACGTGTTGGTACATGTCGCAGAAGCTCCCTAATCAATCTCCACAAATTCAAAGAAACTTGAAGTTGTGCGCTTTTTTTTTTTTTTTTTTTGTAGAGGAAGAAAACTCATTGTAGGTCTTGTTGATGAAACTTTCCACATAAAAATTCAGAGGTTTTAATGCATTCATAATGCAGCTATTCAAAATGTGGCACTTATTCGCCTGGACAGCTCTTGTAATATTTATTAAATCTTAATTCCTCTACTTTCGGAGTCCAGGGCAAGGTCAAAATATTATCTGGACAAAAAGTCCCTTTCCTGGACTATCCAGGCGAAACCTGGACAAACCAGCTATTTTACGAGTACTGGAAAAATGATTTAATAAAGCGACCACTTTGAAGATCTACCAATTTATTGCATTTTCTAAACGACCTTTTTAATGCCTAGTAAACCATTTAATAAATTATTTAAAAAGAGTAAATTTTATTTTTTACTATAACGGTCGTTTTTATTTTTTAGTGTCGTCAAGTATAAATTTTAGTTCATTCTTCAAAACCTTGAATACTCTAATTATTGACAGCAAAATCGTATCTTAATCATGACCATTTGTCATTTTTCAGCCGTCATTCAAAAATTCATTTCTGGATTATAATATGAATTCTACTTGAGTTTGCCTACGAGTTAACTTCCTCCTCCCTCTTGTCTAATTTTTTTTTCGTTCACGTAACATTCGTTTTTCTTCGATTTTCTTAAGTTTTTTTTTACCTCTTTTAAATTGAAAAGCGAATGACACTTTCAATCAAATTTCAGATTTATCCGCTTGAAGGAAAAATGAAAGAAATCGAGAGGGAGAAATATTTCTTTCCGTACAAACGCATTTTTTTATCGAGCCAATCAAATAATGCATTATTCTTCAAAAAAAAAAAAAAAAAAAAAAAAAAAAATAGAAAAAAACTTTCTAATGATCCCTTTTTCAAGGGAATTGAATCCTTTTGGCCTGGTGTGCAACCCTATAAGCGAACAACGCCAACCGACCAACCCTCATATATCACCAATTTCAATTTCCTTAAGCATTCACCGGTGGATGGCCAAAGGAGCAAAACCACTCACCGATGGACTCCATTCGTCTGCTTCATCTGTCAAAATAAATTCACTGGAGACGATTATTTCTAAGTTTTTCTCTAACAGTCTTACTTTTTATGTGCAAAAAAAAGGTAGATTGCTTCATTCTCGGCGACAGCGGCTTGAAATGGAGGCTACAGTTTACACATACTAAGATTGAAATTAAACATTGTCTGCAAATCTGGTTGAAGGCAATATTTCTTATTTTGTAAGTGTTTCTCAGTCACAATATATGTGTCGAAAGACAAAAAAAACATCATTTGAACGCAGATTTTAAAATCCTATTTACGTGACGTGTTCCTAAATTTTCATCGTTCAATAAAATGAGATGAATAAATTCATAATTCAATTCCAAGGTCGTAAAGTTCAACGAATAATACATAAATTGAGAGGAAAAGAGTTTTAAAGAGGGCTACAGTTCTAAAAAAACAACAACCAGAAAATCGATTTATTTAAATTTATTTAAGTGTAACTCTCTCATTTTTGAAGATTCTCGCATTCAGTTTGATTTAACTGCAGATGTATAAGCAATATTTTATCCAAGGAAATGGAATGGTTTGTTTAATCTCTTTGCCTTTCAAAAACAAATCCAATGCAGTGCTTGAAACAAACAGAATTATATTGTAATCAAACTCGACGCCTCACATGAAGTTCTTATCTTCAGGAATAAAATTTTTAAGGCTTTAGATGAACTCATTCTTCAGAAAAAAAAATCGTCAATTATCTTTATTTTCAAAGCATACGGAATCGTTTGAATGACTGCCATTACAGAAGAGATTCAATGAAATAGTCGATTCTTAAAGGCAGATCGTCTACATAAATGAAGGAATAAAAAGAGAAAGATAAAAGTGAAGAAATTTATTTTTAAATTTAGGTTTTGATTAAAAAATTCATGAAAATTAGGATCCCAATCAAGTGCATCCTGAATAGTAGATGCTCATAGTCTGATGTGCTGGAATTAATAATTTGAGTTATATCAATTAAATAATATGCAAATGAAATTGTTTTATAACATTACTACCTTCAACAAGATGTCATTATGTACTTTTTGCATTTAAATATTTCTCTCTATATAAAAAACATGAAAGACACGTCGTCTTTATAATGAGAGTCGTGTCAGAGGCTTTCGACGTCCTTGGTGGTCTCACGGAGATTAAACATGGTTGCAACGAAGGCTCTTTAACGCAAGAAAGAGCTTTACCGGAAAGTCTTTTGCGAGATATTAAACCAACCACTACTGTCTTATAGCAGTTCTGGCCACCAAAAATTGATTACCGTTTTCTACTCCATATCAAAAGGCCTTAAAAAAGGAAAGGACGGCTTCAGAACTTTCTCCAAAAAGTTCTGCTTTTTCCTCCCTAAGTAATGGAATGGGTGATTCACAAATCCAGAGAGATTTAATTCCAATTGCTTGATGATAAAAAAACTGCAATGGTAGAGCTTGTTCCCTAGTCTTTAATTATATATAAACATTCAGTTTGATCGTCTTTTTTTTCAGTCTAGAATGTTTAAAACATCAACTTTAAAACTAATTTTTTTAGTCTTTTCTCTCTTGAATATTGAATGAACCAGTTTCTGCTTAATTTTTAAAAGTGAGCTTTAAGATTAAGTCTCTCCATTATATTTATGAAGTTGAATATGACGGAGGTTTTACTTGCGACAAACTTGAAACATACTGATACATTCTCATAATAATAACTCATTTGTGAAGAAGAATGGTATACTTCTTATCTAAACGATTGCTTTGCTGAATTTTTAGAACAAATTTTCTCTGAATAATTTAAAAAAAACAAATTTAAAATTAAAAAAAACTTTAGATAAAATTTTAGGGAATGCAAGTTGATTAATTAATTATTAAATTTTTAATAAGTCTTTTTATGAACACCTGATTATCGAAATCAGAAAAACAGCAAAAACTTGTTTCAGAATAAAGATCTCGCTTTACCTAAGATTGGTTTTATTACTGTTAACGAAAACATTGCTTATTGAAATATCTACCTCATACTTTTTTAGACATATTTATGTTTCTAGTTTATGATATGTATGAATATCTCATAAAAGTCTGTAGATTTAATCTTAATTTACTCATTCATCCTTTCACATGAAATTTTTTAAATAAAGTCAGTCATAACAAGTGTACAAAGACGTTGAAGGTAGAGCCCAAACCATAAATTAATAGAGAACAAAAGTATGTACGTTCTGTGAATATTTAGTATGCTGCTTGCGCTATTATCACCGATCTTACAGACTTCCAAAGAAAGAAGATTGTAGTAGATAGCTGTTCACTCGGACACAATTTTCAAGTTTATTGGTATATTGAGAGCTACGGTTTTTAAGCCATGAAGGATCATTGATAATAAAAACATATTTTGCTAAATAACGTAGCAGAGTGAAGTAAAAGCTGAAAGACAAAGACACGACACAATCATTGACACACATAAAAAGAAGACAACTATAACGAAACATCTCCGAGATGCCACTTGTACAAAAACAATATATTCCTGTTCTGCAATCACGAACCTACTGATAAAACAGGTGAATGCAACACGGAGAAAATAATAGTCGATGCTGTAGAATAGCACAAATTAAGGAGAAAAACACAGATGTGCCAAGACCATGTTAAAAAGTGTTGACCCTGAATCTAGCAGTGCATGTGGTAAAAATCCATATCATTTAATTTTTATTGTTGTTTTTAAGCATGTTGTCGAAGCCGATGAACAATTTTTTGCAAACTTCTTTCTAATACTGAAGCCGAATTTAATCAAGAGGTAGACAATTAAAAGCAATGGATAAGTCTAAATAGCAATAGAAGTTTACCGCATGAATCACCAGATAGCGATGAAACTCAAGCGCAACAAAACGTATATTCAAGGGGCACATTTGTGTGTTTTTTCTTAATCTGTGGTAGAATAGAAATATGTGACATGGTCCGATGAGTGTCCTTCGTACTTTTTCCCATAGCGTCTACATGACCACTGATATAACATTTCATAAAAACATTTCATATAACATTTCATAAAAATTCATCATCCAAAACTTACGCTTCCATTTGTTATAAATTCAGACTGTATCGCATACATATAAAAGATAGGTTTTAGAGGTTTTCTTTACTTTAAGAGATGTACTATTCTGTACCATTGAACTGTCGCAAAAAGAGTGACAGAATGTAAGACGGATTCACGTAGTCCTTCGACCGAATTCAGATCGTGGAATTTTTTTCTTTTCATTTTCAACTCCTAACAATTTACTATTTGGAGGAACGACACTGGCGAAATTAGTCGCAACACAGTATCAATTATATAATACAAAGCTTTAACAATCTTTACTTTTATTATATGTTTACTTAAACAATAATTTAGTCCCCGAGAGCCTCGATTCAATTATCTGAATCGTATGTGTGGGATGAACGGCCGTTTGGACAATTAATAATCTTATGGAAGATCGAAATTTCACATATAACACGCCGCGTGTTTTTTTAAAGCGTTAAGTTTCGTCTTATATGCCGCAAGACACGTAGTTTCGCATTGCAAAATGTAACACTAGACTTCATGAGCCCAACCTCTGGAGTCATTTGCTCAATTCTTCTTACAATCGCAATTGCACGTTTCTCCCGATTCCTACCCGTCGTTCGAACTCCTCTCTCTTCCCTTCTTCAGAACAGATGAACAACTGAGGCGGTTATCGGGAATTCTTTACCTGTCAATCGCGTCTCCCAAATTGCTTCTGTTCCGTCTGAAATTTCCATCGAAGTTCATTAGAGAACACTTGTCAGACCTTCTTATCAGACTGTGCCGCGACTGTCCTATCTTCGGTCGTCAAAGACGACGCCCTCTATGGCGAGCCGATTGGCCGCAGAAATTGATGAGGAGCGCCAACAGAAGGAAGACGAAGAGTAGGAGGGAAAGAAAAGACGAACGAGATAAAAATTGCTGAGAAAAGAATATGGGTTTCACCGAATGATAGCTTCACTGGTGACAGACAGAAAGTGGAGGAGATAAGATAGAAAAAGGCTAAAGTGTCGTCAATAGTTGAAGAGATTTTAAATTCGTCAAAAGAGGGATTCGTAGAAAAGCAAGTTTTGATATTGATGGCATTAATTCGCTTCTGAAATTAATTGCGAAGTTTTTATCTCGTTGGTTTACAAACAATAAGATCGTTAAGGGAAAAAGCAGTAACAACATATTAAGAGATAGATTTAATTAATAACTTTCTAAAATCTAGTTTTACTCCATTTGGGTCAATGTCTTTATATATAAAAATAAAATATAAAATTCTCGATATATTTAGATTAGAATGCTAATCTGAAGTTGAATACTAAGTTATGAAGTTATGAGCTTTATAACCATTCTTACACCGTGAAAAAGGCTAATACCAGCAAAAATAAAATAAGCATCAAAAAATATATTGTGACATCAAATATGTCTGTAAGTTCCAAGATTTTTAAATAACATTTACAGCAAGCGTAAAATAATATCAGAGCAAGTGCCTGGCAGTTTTCACGATATAACAACAAATTTTAAGCAAGCTTATATAAGCTGTGAACATACTAAAAAAAATGTCATATATTTTCATTTTTGGAACATTCAATTTATTCAATCCAAGCAGGTGATCTTCATTTCTCGTTGGAGGAAGCAAATTTAATCAGCGTCTTCTTTCTGACAGGATATTGGCCCAATAAAAACGACGGAGTTGTGTTGGATGAGCTTTTGCTCCGACAGAATCAATAGAGCAAAAGATTGGGTCTGTTCAACTCATTCAGTTGACAATTTTTCAAAAACTGAAAGAACTATAGGAAAAAAAGTCTTACAGATTCAAGTAACTTGCTTAGATTGTAAAAATTTCATTTCAAATAAAATCTCTTAAAAGAAGACACGGGGGAGAAAACTTTAACTGTCCATAGCGCAAAAGGCGACTTGATCTTCAAATAAGGTTGCGGGTCTTAAAAGAAAATGACTTAACCTCAAAAGCAAATAAGCACAGATTGGTTTCATGGCCTTTGGATGGGTTTTACGAGGAAAAACTAATAAGTGGAAACGATGAAGGTTTTTCATATGTTGAACGAAAGCCTTATAAAGGTTGGTGAGGTCTTCTTCCGCGCAGAACGAATAAAGTGAAATGCTACTTTAATATCACGAAACATTTAAAATGATCATTTTGCCTTGAACTTATTGCTAATGAAGAGCCAAGAATGTTTTCGATATTTTCAAAATCCTTGAGAAGGACAAATACATTGCCGAAGGCAATAGTCTCGGAAGAATTAAAATAATTTTATAATTTCATTTCCGGAATATATTTAGTCAATCACTGGATTTAGTTTGATTTCGATATTTTAATTTCAAAATAGATCAAAGACTGTTTACAATTACTAAAATGAGAAAATAAAAAATTAACCAGTAAAAACGTAATTTCAATAAAAAAAAAATCGTTTACATGAGGAACACTCTGAAACCTAAAGAAGAGTTTTAAAAATTTAATTTCGAATCTTCTATTATCTTTACATTTTTCCTTAAAGTTTTCTTTTCGTATAGCAGATGGCGCTCAAATCCAATCGATATGGTTTAATATCTTTACAAAATTTATAATGAAATTCACCATAGAATAAATAATTTATTTTCATTTAAATTAATACATTTACAAAATGATAACTTACTTTTTAGATGATCTCGTGAGGCATGAAAAATGCGCATATCAGAATTATTCTTTGACATTTAATTTCCACCTAAGAATAAATTATAAAAATAATATAATTATAATTTTTTATATAAATTATCAGTCTCCAAGCCACTTTAAATTAACCATGCTTTCTCTGTGCGTGGGCGTCATCTACAGTGAATCGATGAACATTATAAATGATGACATAAATTTATTATTTAAATAATCTATCAGTTTATAAGAAGTTCTTAATGAGCATATAATTTGTAGTTATAGAGGAAGCTAGTGATCATAAATAAATAATAACTATGATTTTACGAATTAGAAACCTTATATAATTTTTTCTATCTCAGACTACATAAAAATTTATTTATTATTTTTTATAAACTTTTACAAGTCTGTACCCATTGCGATAAGTAAAATAAAGAATCCAAATTATAATGGACTTCATTTTGGTGATGCATTAAATACTGGAGGATTAATAATCTTCTATGTTTCTAATGGTTGCCACAGTTCGACGATTACGCTCAATAGAGCTAAATCTTAACGGTCTAGGAATTGGTTCCAGAAATTGACAGTATTATAAGGAAAAAAAAATTTGCTTAACTTGGAGGATATAATCATAGGAGTTATCACTTTCTACTTTAGTGAAATTCAGAAGAGGTCCTTATGAGCCAGGATTAAACGAAGTCAATCGTATGTTTGCTATCCCTGTAAGCAGTTTTATCTCTTTGAGACTGGCGTCAAGGATTTTATGTAGTGTGGGGAGTTGGAAATCCAATATCGTTACAATAAAGTTAATGAGATATGAGGTCTACGAGAGATACGATATTAATATGAATTGTATATAAAAATATAAAAGATAATATGTGTCGAAATTTTTCCCTGATTAGACAACACTGGTCAACAATGAAATTGTTACCGACTTAAAAAAAGGTTTTTATGTAGTATTTTGATGTACTAAATACGAATACAACCATTAAATATTTTATTGGCTCTAGTTTTGAAGATATTTTATTGGCTCTAGTTTGAAGATATTTCATATAGCTCATTTTCGAATCGAGCAAAGGAACTGCAATACTTGCGGAAGGAATGGACTTGCAGACTAAATGTAGCAGGGGGAGAGAAGAACAATCAGTACCCAGCTCTAGTCGAAACTCAAAAAATCCTACTACCACCCCTGAACATCAAACTAGGTTCGATGAAGAACTTCGTGAAAACTATGGATCGGAATTCGCCAGCTTTCCGATACCTGGATGAAAAATTTCCTCGACTCAGCGAAGTAAAGATTAAGGTGGGTCCTCGGATTCAAGAGCTTTTCAAAGATGAACATTTCAACAACTTTCTCGGGAATGTTAGGACAGCAAAGTACAAGGAACTCGTAGAAGACATGCTGATGCATTATCAGAAACTTGGCTGCAATGTATCTCTAAAGATTCACTTCCTTGATTCCCTTCTGGATTTCTTCCGTGACGTTAGTGATGAACATGGTGAACATTTTCATCAAGCTATCGCATCAATTGAACAAAGATACCAGGGGAAATGGTCTACTTCTATGCTTGCTGACTACTGCTGGACACTCCTGAGAGATGCTCCTGATCAGCTATTTCTATTGGCATGCATTTCGTTATGTAAACAATTGTTTTTTGCAGATTACATAAAAAATTAGAGCCAATTTTGCATTTTGACAGTCATATTCGTGTTCAGCACATAAAAAGTGATAAAAAATGATTCAATTTATTTTGGAAACATGATTTTTTGTAAAAATTTGTTGACAAGTGTAATCTCAGTCGTTCACTTTCTGTTATTAGGAACTTTAGCAACAAAGCTCCTTACAAAAATGCACGCTTGGTCTATACATTTATCCGGCCATCTGCCGTTTGCACGATAACTTGAAAAAGGATTAACTTTTTAAAATTCTGTTTTCAGAAATATGACCATCAAGGTCTTAGCCTGCCGTATCAACTTTTCAGAATTTTTCGTGGACCCCTTCAAGTCGAATTCACGCGCTAAAACAGTGACTGTACAGAATACCAATACAGATTACCAATGTTATCATATAACGATCGATTTGTCAAGAATGAATATATTGTTACTTTCTGTTTATCTTTTAAGCATTATTGATATCGGCACGCGCACGTGAAATCGCTTCATCGACGCACGATCGCTCAAGTGCTCTTAATCTATATTCTTAAGTAGCGGAAGAATGGAGCTACTTACTGGTTTTATAATGTCCGTCCGTGCCCTTCATAATTTCTACATTTTTTGAGGTAGAAGATTGAAATTCGAAATGTAGAGTCATCAAAGGGAAATAATCCACACTTGAATTTTACTCTAAGTTTTACCGTTTCAATATTAATTTATTTTTAATAATTTAATATTACATTTAGATTTAGCATTATTAAGATTATTAAATTTAAATAATTATAATTAAAAAATCTATTAAAACAACACATTAGCATGAAATGTAATATTAAGTATTAAACTCGTGTGGATTATTTCATTTGGTTGACTATACCATACTGTAGGCATGTCCACCTTCATCCTTACGAGGCTCATCCAGAAAGTAAAGATACATAGGGTATAGCCAGAGGGTAAATTGTGCTACGATAATTTCCACAGGGTTAACTTTAACTTTCATTTGTTAGCTTGCTTTACTAATTCATATGGTGGCGCCACACTGTGTCGTGTGTGACAAACAGTTGTTTGATATGGCGGCGCCAATTCAAAATCCCGCTAAATGCGAAGTCCGATCTGTTATTCGATTTCTTAACGCCAAACATGAGTCTCCAGCTGAAATCCACAGACAAATTGTTGCTGTTTAAGGAGGGGGATGATAACAAATGGGGTCTGCTTCCTCCATGACAATGTTCGACCCCCAAATGGCACGTGTCACCACAGAGTTGCTGAAAAGCTTCAAGTGCGAAGTTCTGGATCATCCACCGTACACTTGTAGTCCGGACCTCGCACCCAGCGATTTCCACCTGTTTCTTCACCTAAAGAAGAAGCTTGCTGGGAAACTGTTCGATGATGATGACGATATGAAGCAATAAGTCAACGCTTAGTTTAACAAGACAGGCGGCATCCTTCTATGACACCGGAATACAAAAACTTGTCCCCAGGCTCAATAAGTGCTTGGATAATGGTGGCAACTACACTGAAAAATGAGCTTGTATAAAAGTACTTGATAGTAATGAAGGCGTGTTTTAAAAAAACTTTTTGACCATGTCATGACGTTTGTATCTTTACTTTCTGGATGTGCCTCGTAGTTTGGTTTTGATTGGTGCACTGGGGTCGGAATTACGGGGATGGCACTGAGAGGGAACAAAAGATCTATGTGGCATTTAGGTACGTAAAGGAGTGAAATTCACTACCCAGATTCCTCTAGACAAGATCTACATTACTATGAAATTTAGGCCCAATCGTTCCAGTGAGATCGGAGTTGTGGGGGTGGCAGTCACTTGGCAACATGGCAACATATGCATGTGATATGTCATTCCATTGGAAATGATGAGAAAGAAAAGAAGATACGAGCTCTTTTACATTTTCTAAACACTATGTTCGAGAAAATCAATTTTTTGATTAAAAAACTTGGGGCGAGGTAAAAAGTGCAAATAAAGTGGTAAAAATAGATGACCACAGGCAGGTTCTGCTACTTGCCTACACGGGGAGAGGGGGGGGTTAATTTCTTGTACTAAATATATTAATGTATTCCTGTTCACAGCTAAAGCTCCTCCTTGGAATGTTTACAAGATGTTATTAATTCTTTCATTATCTGATTAACACATATTATATCATTCAGATTATAATTTTTAACAATAGTACAATTTAAGTTTATTCGTTTTTTTAAAAGTAAAAACAAAAAGATTCTCTTCTGGGAATTAGTTTCTGGCTAATTGGTAACGGTATTTTAGTTCTCGAACTCTTTCTCCCAATAAAGAGTCTTCTTAATTCGAAAGCCTCTAAGAGATTATCGTATTTTGCTTCCCCCTTTATCCTATTAGGTGAGACTACTTGCATCAGTTCCCTTAACCAACTTAATTAATTGTGCCCAGATCGATAGACAAAATCGAAACATTTAGAAGTAATAGTTGCTAAAATTGTTTTCTTCTTTTCGCTAAAGTTTTGAAGTAGAAAAAAGTGTTACGAATTTAATCCCAAGTCAACTGTAACTTGCAGCTTATGGTTGTCAACTGCAGACAGCATTTGCTTTAGTCAAATATTGACAGATTTTCTTTGTCCTCTAGATACACAGAAGCATTCGTTTCGCAAGGGCGCGCCCCGGGGATCAGCAGTCCAACGGCGTTTATTTTTGAAGTACGAATTTTATTTGACTTCCTGGAATTTGGCTCCCAATTTAATCTCTCTCCAGATAATAAACTGGCGATGAAAACTTTCCTCGACTTTTTACCAAAGATGTTCGTCCGAAAATGAAATCATAGTAACACCAAGAGGGAGGAGGATGATGATTGAGAGAGGAGGAAAATCTCACATCGATTGCATAAAGCGGAGCCAACACAGCCAAGAAATTGTCGTCAATTTCAAATCAAAGGAAGGTTAAGTTTTTTTCCTTCCTCCTTCTTTGGGCCCAGCCATTGAAAGAAACTTCTTTTTTAAGACTTTTTCAGATGACTCTGTCTCTTTTAGAATCCATTTCTGTGAAACGCCATTTCTTCCCAGCCACTTATTTTCTCAGCCTTTGATATCCTCCCCACCATTCCCTATCTCTTTTTACACCCTGATCGCTCTCAAATCGGATGTTGGGACTCTCGCCGTCGCTGTCACTTGAAAAATCATCGCACTTGAAAGAAAAAGCTCAAAAAATAGGAAAGAGGAGAAAGGAAAAGCTAAAATTTTCTTTTTTTTAATGTAGAAAGTAAAACGGGAGAACTTTTCCAGTTTTTAAATTTTGAAATTGTCGTAAAAGGTCGGGTGGATGTGTCAAATCTTAGCTGGAATCGAATTGCGGTCGTTGTTTTCTTTTATTTTTTCAATCCATCAAGCGAAAAGGATTTGTAAACGTCCTGCAACGGTTCCCACGAAACAATGAAACGACGCCTCTGATGCGAAGAGAAAATAAGAAAAAAACGAGAGATGCGGGGGAGGTAAAGATTGACGAATAGGGGTGGGAAGAATCCATTCTTCCGGTCGATGAGGTTTTGAATTTTAAATGTAGCTACATTCAAATGACTATTTTTGCATCAACAGAAATACTACTTTTCAGCGTTGTTCTATCAGCTCATTCCTGTTGCTTCTTTTCAAATTTACTATAATACACTTCAAAAATCAAACAGGTCCTTCAAATTGCACTTTGCATTGACTTTAATGTTTTGGACATTTAAAAAGAACCATAAAGATTTCTGCCAAAATGTGTAACGTGTAGTTTCAGCTACCAACAGAGTTCAGATTTCGGCAACCCTAGCTAACACATACAACAGAAAAAATAGTGAATACAAGAATAGAAAATTATCTAAAGATGATTATGTATGAAGGTGGTATTCGCTCAGTATTATTAAAATGTGAATCTACTATCGTAGCCACATTCAATTTGTGTAACCATTTTAATTATAGAGATTACTTATCAGATTATGTTCTCAATTTGCATAAACTTGCATTTACCTACTAATAAGTATTTCCTTTCATAAAGCTCTACGTGGCTTAATAGCGCACTTCAACCATTATCTGTTATGCAAACAATCGTAATTCAAGTAGTGTGCTTATATTCACATGAAACAATATTTTCACAACAATCATCTATTATAGGAAATGACAATATAGGCGACGTGTTAATGATAAAATATTACTGTGGCGAATTTATTGCATTAATGAATAGACATGTACGACCATACAATTTATAGCGTAGAGATGTCCAATAAGTTATCAGCGTGCGACAACTGCAACTTTTATACCTTGAAGCGATTAGCTTAAATTGATTTGGCACAGAGCCATCGCTGCTATAGGCGCATAATCGTACATCCTGAATTGATGAATGCAATAAATTTCCCACTTAGATATTTTATCATAAGCATGCCAGCTATTTTGTTAGATTACATTTTGTTACATTAAAACAGCAAAAGAAAGCTAAACTTGAAGGGGAAAAGGTTTACATTTCAAAAATAAGCTTACTGATTATATAGCCTTAGTACTATCTTAATGGTCTCTAAATAAATTTCAAAATATTAAATTAGTTTGTTACGTCCAGCATAGCATGAAAACCCATTCAAGAATTTTTTTCTTATTTCTCTAAAGTATACTGCAGATAATATTTTGCATGAACCTGAAATATATTTTCTTGATTGTACTAGGCTGTGTATGTGTATGGAAACGTGAATGGAAGTAATGGAACTTCGGTTTGGATTTTCCCGACATAGAAATTATAGAGATATTATTTTAAATAAGTCTTATTATTAAGCCTGCATTTGAACGATTCCATTATGTTAAGAATAATGAATCAATCAACTTCAGAAGAGAATATGTACGCAAAGAGTTTGTGACCTTTGAAGAACCGTCATTTCAAACGCTACGGCTGGGAATTTTCACACGAAGACTCGTAGTTCTGGTTCATAAGGTGAACTTAAGCTGCCACTTCTTTAGTGATGCACTGCCAATCGATGGATAATTAAAACGATTGCTTTTATGAGTTCCTAGAAAGAGGCTCTTAGTTCTCGTGTTCAGTCAAGCTAATGAAGAAAGATATAAAAAACTGATGTTCAGGCAACATCTTAAGATCTCCATATTCTATTTACTTTGATTGAAAATGGAAAATAGAATTAAACTTGAGTAATATGATATGATATTTTTCATATAATAAAATTATACAGGTGGAATGCACTTTAAGATCGATGAAAAGTAAATTTAACCATTCGGATGTTAAAACTCACGACGACTTCTTGTAGATCCAAACGTTGGAGGCTTGTCCTAGAAGAAATTCTGCGCAGATGTTGACATTCGATGACCTCAAGTCCAGATGATAACGCAATCTTAGTTGAATATGGTGGCAAGATGACTGTAATATAGATGGCAAACGAAGACTGCGTTATCATCTGGACTTGAGGTCATTGAATGTCAACATCTGCGCAGTATTTCTTCTAGAAAAAGTCTCCAACGTTTGGATCTACAAGAAGTCGTCCTGAGTTTTAACATTCTGGTTAAATTTACTTTTCATCGATCTTAAAATACATTCCATCTGCACAATTTTATTACATGGAAAATAACATATCATTATTCTATTTATTTTATCTCAGAAGTTTGTTATTAGTATTTTTGAAAACTTAGTGTTTCTATAATTTTCCATATTCGATAGTGATGTTTATATTAGCGAAAGTTTCATTATATTCAGATTTCATAGGATATTCTAATTCATTAATGATTGATGCATTTTAATTAAGTTTGGCTTTTTAAAAAATTCCACTGCATTATGCAGACTCAAAAAAGAATACTCAGTCATCTTATCCGAATGCAGGAGACTTTACTTCTATATTTATTTGAAGCAACTCTGTCTATTCCTCTGTAGAATAATAACACCAATCTTAAGGAGGCTGTTGAAGACACAGTAGTTAAGGTCAGGACTGGTCGGTGGTCAGCTGAATCCGTCGTTGAAGAGGTTTGGGAAACGGTTGGAGATGACCTTGTTGTTGAATTGATGGGTCAATTCTGTGAGGGGTTTCCTTAAGGAGAAGGTGTTCAGCACACGCCCCCGCACCATGAAAGAGGTCCGTCAGGCAATCACCGAATCTTGTGCACTGGTTGACAATGAGATGCGAGGCGCAGTGCTGCAAAACTTCATCCTCAGGCTTTGTCGTGTTGTACAGATGACTGGAGCACACATCGAGCATGTTGTTCATGAAGTGTGAAATTCCAATATGTAATGTGTATTATAAGAACTATATGACATTCCTATGTTTATTAGTTCCTGAGTAATAAACAATTAAAATGGTACATAATTGACTGAATAACTCTGTATGAAGATCCCTTCGTAATTTTTTATTATAATTAACATATTGTATAGTTGCTAGGCTTTTGATATAAAATTTATTTATAGTAAAACAAAATAAAGCTCCAATGAAATCGCCAAATAAAACAAAAGATAATCCGAGATATGAAGATATTCGACTCCCTTCCCAATATAAATATTTTTAAAGACTCACGCAGCTGTTTCAGGAATAAAATAAGTTTTATATTTAAATACATGGTGGCCGAAAGCCTGTAGCCCTCAAATTACATGATAACTATCGTAGAGTTTAAAAATCTCTTAATGCCAACAAATAGGAAATCGTGTGTGGGCTATCTGTTGGTTGCCTTTCTATGACCCGATTATGCAAATCACATCTACAAAATTTATCTCAAACCGTAACAGAATGGAAATAGGGACCAATTTTCAATTACTAACTTGTTTCACATTCAATTATGAATACAATAACAAAAGCCGCATCATAATCATTCAAATAGATCATTCAAAATAAAACAAACATTTCTACATGTAAAAGGTTGACATTTACTTTTCACAAATAAGTAACAAAATAGGAATTACAGAAGCTACTCAGCAAGCAAAAATTAATCAGGATGTGCTCTAAAAGTCTTCCACCAACCTCAAAACAAAGTTAAGCACATTGTTGGACGGAGTTCCTAATAGCTTTTAGAGTTCAGAATACAAAATAATCAAGCCAAAAAAAACTGCGGACACATAGCTACGTAAAGGAAAAAACGAAACCACTAATCCACAACAAGATTTTTTATTAATGACCCAGATGTAATTTCGGGGGGGGGGGGGAGCGTAAACAGTGGTGAAGGGAGCGTAGCCCCGAAATCTACATCTGGGTCATTAGTATAAAATCTTGTTGTGGATTAGTGGTTTCGTTTTTCCTTTATATAGCCTTTAGAGTGTCAGCAGAAATTCTTGTACAAGCAGCAATGATATGGGATGTTAAAGATCTTCTAGTATTGTTGTGGGAATGTCATACATCCTTTCGTTCTAATAACCCCAGTGGAGCGAGATAACGGGATCGAGGCGGCCAGCTAGCAGAGGATCCGATTTTTGAGTGAACTATTCATCCGATTATGATGCGATTTTATTTTATTGTGTTCATAATTGAATGCGGAACAAGTTTATAATTGTAAAAAGGAATTTATTACGAATTATGAGATAAAATATGTTTAAGCCTTAATTTGCATAATCAGGTCACCAACAGATAGCCCACCAACGATTAGAATTAACAGATTTTTAGATTCTATGGTAGCTATTAAGTAATTTGAAAGGAATAGACCCCCATCCAGTATGCTGATGATTATTCTCACGATTTCATAGACGTTAAGAATTGTGTGAAAGCACCGTCTGAAAATACGAAGATTAGCTTCACCGCTCAGCAACAAGAGACAAAAAAGCATTAAAAAGAAGGGAACGTAAATCTTCGCTCGGCTGAGTTATGAATTTAAATTAGTATGAGTTATGAATTCAACAAAGCATGAGCTGAGTATTCCTTAATGATATCGCTAAGGAATATTTATTATTTATTACTATATACATAAGAATGCCTTTGCTTTAAAAGAAAGAAATCGGGTTAAATTTTGCTAACTCTGTCGAATAAAAAAACTCATAACTTTCTCTTACAACTTAAAGTAATGATCATTATCATGGATCAATAAGAAGTTTCAAAATATACACTTGGCTACGAAATTTTCTGCATATCATTGAGAAGTAAGCTACAAACTTAAATTTCTCTGGAAATTAAGAAATATGTGTTGAATGTTGAGAGTTGGCATAGAGATCTGAAAGATACGTGTGGCGACGGCAGACCTTTCTTCACTCCTGATCAAAGAAGAAATTTGGAACCATCCATTCTCAGTTGTGACCTATCTCAGTGACCGCCATTTGTTCCCTAAGAATGAAAAACGATTCGGGAGAACAGCGACTTTCGTCGGATGAAGATGTAAATGAAGCAGTTTTGGCTCGGATACAAAAGTGGGAACGGATTTTTAACACTTTCAAAAGAGAAAAATTAATCACGACCGAAAAGAGTTTGCGAAGTTTTGAAAACTATGTTAATAAATAGGAGGACAAAGGTTATTTCTTTTTTTTTTCATTTAAGTAAATTTGTAATTCGGGAATACTTTTTCAAACGATGCTAGTATATAATAGCTTCAAAGGATAACAAGTTACCTTGATATAATTTCTCATTTAATCTTAGCGAGCCTGATTTGGAAATTTTATTTGCGAGGAATTTCAAAGAGAGCATCTTTAAAGTATATTTTATATAAGTCAACCAAAAGACAGTGTAGCCAACAAGAGAAAAGGAGATTAGAAAGATGGAAACAAAAAAAAAGAGAATAAAATAGAAAACTTGTTCCAGATTGGTCGGAGGACTGTCTTTTCCCATGTGGTTTTGCGTCGATGGCGAAGATGATGGGGATGTGAAGAAGAAGTAAAAGAGAGGGTTGGGAGAGGGTAAAAGAGGGGGTGGCCAAGTCTCGGGCGATGAAGAAGGGAAGATGGTTTTGTCAACGACACCGAAACCCATTACAAAGATCTGAGCTGTGAACGCGTTTCCAGTCAGAACTAAAGGAGGGAAAAAAAAAGTTGGCATAAGAATTGAACAGATGGCGCAGTTATTCTTTTGAGCGTGGAATGCGGGCGATGAGATTAGTTTTCCAATATGTACGACAAGAAGGGAAAAATAAATAATGACAGCGATGGTCAAAGCCTGTCGCCCACAAGATCTTCACTCGCCAACTCAATATGTCAGTAGAGAGAATGGAACAAAAAGAGGCGAGGAGAAAGAACACAAACACACATGCTATAGAAGCTTCTTGTCATCGCACCGTCTTTTGATTTGAACATAAATAAATAAAGAGATAAGCACGATAATTCAATTCGGAAAAGGATCAAAGAAGATTAAATTTAAACATCGTTGAGGACTCTTTTAATGATATTGCATCTAAAAACGAACACGGAAAAGGTGTCATTTTAAGAAATAATTTCTTACCGTATACGTATATAAAATAAGCTTTCTTTACCTTAGGGAACATAGTAAAGAAAATCACACGGCCAGAACAAAAAAAAGAAACTAACTCCCCCGTCTTATGAGGTGTAATTAAAAACACGAAAACATACACATTTTTAAAAAGAAGCGTTTCATATAAGATATTGAAAAATTATGCATAAGCATTGTTACGTTAACAACGATGTATCGACGTGCTTCCGTATAACCTTACCCCTCCCTTCCCTATAGAAAGTAGTAAACAACAAAATTCGTTGCATAATTTAGTTCCCTTAATTTTCTTTCTTTATTTCTTTTTCTTCACCATTCGCTCACTTGATGTTAACATTGGGCGATTGAATTTAAAGATTTTCCCAATTCCTTTCCGCCACCAAACGCAAACATGACAATAAAAGATGTTCGCTTTCAAAACTCGATAAAATTCACACCATGAATTTGAAGTTTTACGATCTGAACGAGAGGAGCTTTTGGAACGGGCACCATTAATCCTGACAACTCGTAAAACGACGTGTTAATATCAGTAAAGAAGCCATTCTGTCATAACCAGCTTCAATTGTGATGCATAATATCCCACTAGAAGCTAATGATTAATTAGATCCCGTCTGTCAGCATCGATAATCATCACGTTTCTGTTTAATGCGCTTGAAAATTTTGAATTAAAAAAAAAAAAAAGAATCAACATTTATCAGTAAATTCATTTCTCGCAGAGAAGGCTCAATTTATGAAAATGGTGCAGAATCATTGTAATACTATCATGATACACCATGCCGCAATATAAGGCACTCAACATTAAACAAGCATATTTTCCGTATTGGACTGAGCTCATTAACGGTTCTTAATTTAAAAATATTTAATGGTAAATATTCTAATTTTTTAAAGCTTAATATTAAGCGTTTAAAAACAGCTTAAGTTTGATATATAAATAATCGAGAAATTAACTATCAATTTCTCTGTTAAGAAGTCTTATCGAAAAGTCTAAATTATTTCTAGTAAAGACAAGATCCCAAAAACACAATCCGATCCTTCGCAATAAGGATTTTTAACGCCAACAACAAGTTATTTCAACAAATTTAAATTTAATATTAATTTAAAATAAGGTTACAATCCTTGTAGCGGACAAGTAATATTTTAATGCGTAAGTTGGCTATACTTTAACTGTTAGTCTTCCACTTCCCTCTCGCGTCTGTTTCTCATTGCTACGTGGATTCTAGTTCAGATAATCCCGCCAAACGTGGTGTGCTCTATCATACGTTTTTTAAGCACAAGATAAGCGACCAGTGGATATTCACAAAGCACTTGTTCCCATTATGAATCGACAACTTGTAACGAAGTAGTGTCGTGAATTCTCCTGTGTCCGTCAGGACCGATGATCATGACGAACACAGGAGCGGTAGGCCGTCTGTGGTCTCTGATTAACTTCTACACTTGTTTCTAACCAGAAGAACCATCTTGCTGGACAACGTTCCACGACGATGAAGAGATCAAGCATGAGGTTGAAATATAGTTCCCAGTAGCAGGCGCCAGAATTCTATGGCTATGGGATACAGAAGATAGTATTTATGGTTAACAAGTGTTGGACCATAGTCTTTAGATAGTAGATGGTCATCCAACTCCACTGAAAAATGAAGCTAAAGTTTCTAGCTCCCGATAGGGGGGTAACTCAATTGAAAAATGGCGCTGCATGTACAACCGGACTAAAAACGCATGCAGCGCCGCCCTATCGTGAGCTAGAAATTTTAGTTTCATTTTCAGTTTCAATGAAGCCGAAATTATTGGTATAATACTGCCGAAATTGATGTATTCTACATAATCTTAAAGAAATAGTTGACAATCCAACTATTGAATGCATTACATAGCTCACTATTAATTTTGGGCATCAACAAGTTAGGAAATTTAGATCACGCTAGGTGCCGCATAGAGCACAGAAAGTCCATTGCGACTATGCGGCTCCTAACGTGATCTGAATTCCCTAGCTTCCCTTAACAATGGAAAATGACGGGAGTTGAACGACCGTTTACTTCTATAGACCGTGGTTTGGACAATGGTCGAAAAATACCCCCTGTATCACTAAATAAGTTGTATTGGACATTTTGTCAAACATTTTTTGAAAGAACACTAGCCTTTGTAACCTTACTTTCCGGACACGCCTCGTATTTATTATTAACTGGTGTACAAACATAAAAATGAGACTATCTGAAGAGGTAACAATGAACATTACTGAATCGGAATAAAACCTAACTAGATAACATTAATCCGACATTCCAATCAGAACGTATCTTGTGTGGAAAGTATGCATTATCTAGCTTCCAGACAAGCGATACTCAGAAACGGCTTCCAAAACTGAAAATATTCATGAGTATAGATGGACTTCGTCTTGAAAGTAAACCCATGCCTCCACACAGATGCCTGGACTTTTCTAAGTGCAGTCGGATAATTAGCAGCAGACCAACCTCAAGCTGAGGATGCAGGGCGGCTGTATGTTTCCAGGCAAGTGGTCTTCAACCTCTGGACCCATTGGGGAAGTTGCATGAAATTAAAAAAAAAAACAAAAAAAAAAACAAAAAAAAAAAAACAACTTATCACTAATATACGGGAATGGGTATTCTTTTCTTCTAGTTGTGCATAGGTTTTTTTTTAAATTATTAAAGTTGACACCCTCAAAAAACGCTACGTCATAGCTCAAGACTGACGTGACGTCACACGCCATGAAACAAGAAATCATGCTTATCGGAATAATAAACATATATGCTGATAAATATTATTTCATTCCCACGTATGCAAACACTAATATAATAACACTAATATAATGCTTAATAAAGCATTATAAGGTAATATAACGCTTAATAAAGCATTATAAGGGCACCAAAATATCACGAGAGAAGAAAATAAATAGATGAAAGTACCGAGAAGCGATACCCGTGCAAAATTAAGATTGGTTTCCATGACCTCGTAATCGTATGTCATTCTTCGATTTTGATTGGCTGAAAAAGTAATGGACTAAAACACATGGGAACCAATTAGTTTTTTTCATCCGTTCATCAGACGTAGCAGAACTTTGATCCGATTAAATTTTAAATTTCGGTCATCTCTTCAAGTGTATTATTAGCCCATGGATGTATACATCTTTGTTTCGGTGATTACCCAACTACATATAATCCTGATTTCCACAAGGAGAACTATAGACAATGAAAATAAGTAATGGATGGACTCGTTTTTTAAACAAAATTTCGTGAGCTCTCATTTATTATTTTATCATAGATAGTTGCTTTTTCATCTCTTTTCTAACAAAGGTCAAGGAGAGGGGGGGGGTGCAATCGAAGCGTGGGCGCTATACCTTCATGTGGTACTGTAATTTTTAATTTTCTTCAGTAATAATCGATTTCTTTAGCTCAAGGAGCTTTTAAACGAGCTATTTGACTTGCGTAGTAGAAATTTGTTACTTGCTGGTTAAAATATTTATTAAAATATGCGAAGAATTAGCGGAACCGCCATGTTAATTTCAAGAGCTATCCCCCTTCTCATGCATGCGCAGTGCCAGTGCTGATCTACATAGGAGAATATTTATACATGTATAATGGATTCTTTACAATATTGCTTGACATTTATTATTTATGACAATAAAAAAAAAATTGAAAATTAACTTCAAAATAATACTTCTTTTTATTTAATGTTTTAAGAAACAGGTAAAATTCATTTTTAAGAAACTTATTGAAGATATTATGCTTGATCACATTGAAGTATACATATCTCTTCAATGTTTCAATGGCGTGTGACGTCAAATTGTAAAATTATTTTCGTATTCGGTGTACTGAAATCTATATGAAACAGCCCTTTTTAAAAAAGAAATTTCATGCAACTTCCCCATTCCGGGAAAATAGAACAATAACCAGAAGATCAGGACACTGACGGAAAACCTATTACTTAGCTCCAACTGTTCGCCACCTATGGAGTCAACAATGAGACTGTCAGCTAACATGGAGTCCAAAATATCGAGGCAAACCGTGTATCCGCGATTTTGTCAAAGAGCTTTGAGAAAGAAGCTCAATGGTCAGCATTCTAATTAGAAGTCACCGTCTTAGGCGGTGCAGAAAACATAAGCCCCGAATCCAAGTTCCATGACTGGTATTATCTTCAGTGACGTTTTCATATCCGAGAGAGATTGTAATTAGACATCTTCCATCATGTTGAAGGGATGCGCCTCTCCGTATGTTTGAACGAGGAACTATAGTCAATGTTACAAGCACGACATTTTAATTCAGGACCCTTGATCCGCAATTCCGTCTCATTTTTATGGATGATAATTTACATCTACAGATGACCCAAATTTATTCAGCATAATTGTCTAGGAACATTGTATGGTACAAATGGAACAAAAATGCCCTATAAACATTACATCTAGTTTCGATCGTGTGTGAGATATCGACGTTTGTCTAATTTCTTGTAGAGTTGTTAAAGTAAATAAACAAAACACTTGAAAGTGCAGATCACTTTTATTCTGCATACTGACAGAACATCACAATGAACTACAAAACAAAACTAAAATGATATAAGGAAAAAGAATAAGAAGAAAGTAACAAATCAATGTCGAGGAAGCCCCTCAAAATGGTTGCCCCAGCTCCAATGCACTGGTTACATCTTCGGAGAACTGAGCTGGTAGCTGTCACAATCTGGTCGGGTGTAATTGCTCGACTACAAGCTTGAATGGATGCAATGCAAAACAGGAAGAGTACATTTAAGAATAAATAGGTAAACCTACGTTTTTTCTAGGAAAAGACTCTAAATAAAAGAAAACAGACAAATGTCGAAATCTCACGCACGATCGAAACTAGATGTAATGTTTATAGAATATTTTTTGTTCCATTTAAACCATACAATGTTCCTCAACAAATATGCTGGATAAGTTTGGGTCACCCTGTATAATAGAACTACATTGACTGATTAATTTCTCTGAAGTATAAATATCTAGCGCATGGAATAGCTAGCTAGTTCTTTAAATTTGAAACCTATAAAACAGTAATCTTAAATAGAAAATGGAAAGTATATTATTCTAAATGATATAATATTTTCCACATAATAAGAACGTACATATGGAATGTACAAGGTAGGATCAAAAAGTAAGGCAACAAGCGCCCTAAAAATGAACCACTATATGCTAGTTACTTTTTGTTTTTGTGTGTTGTAGGTATTGATGAGTAGTATTCCTGGTGACCGCTAGAGAGCAGCACGGTGACGCAGTTGCATATAATCGCAGTTCGAAGATGGCAGGGCTACTGGAAACATGGTCAAATTTTGAAGTGCGAAGTGTGATAAGGTTTCTGCATGCGAACAGGAAGAAACCAGCCGAGATCCATCGGGAACTTGTGGAGGTGTATGGCAACAACGTGTTATCGAGGAAACAAGTGTGGTGTTGGTGTAGGGAGTTTGATAATGGGAGGACTGACATCACTGATGAGCATTGAAGTAGCAGACCGTCAACGTCTGCTAGCGACCAGAACATTTGTCAGGTGGAGGGAATGATTAGGGAGAATAGGCGAATTACACTGTCACACATTGCAGAGGTACTGGAACATTTCGTATGGTTCCGCTCACAGTATTGTTTAACTCCACAAGTTTCCGATGGATCTCGGCTGGTTTCTTCCCCTTCGCATGCAGAAACCTTATCACACTTCGTACTTCAACATTTGACCATGTTTCCAGTAGCCCTGTCATCTTCGAACTGCGATTATCTGCAACTGCGTCACCGTGCTGCTGCTCTCTAGCGGTCACCAGGGATACTACCCATCAATACCTACAACACACAAAAACAAAAAGTTACTAGCATATAGTGGTTCATTTTTAGGGCACTTGTTTCCTTACTTTTTGATCCTACTTTGTGCTTTAAGTTCCATGAAAGTAAATTTGACCACTCGGATGTAAAAATTCTTTGCAGAATTCCTCTAGAAAAAGTCTCCAACGTTTGGACCTACAGAAGTCATCGTGAGTTTTTACATCCGAATGGTCAAATTTACCTTCATCGAACCCAAAGTACATTCCATCTATCAATTGAGCGATGAACAGAGACCACAAATCCACAATAATCACTTTTAATGCCTCAGATGTACATTTCGGGGGCTACATCTACCATTCGACTTGTCAGTTTATTTAATGATATTAATAATTAATTAAAATGACCCTTTTTCAAGTTTTCAACTAATTAAAAGGTTTTTTTTTTAAACAATTAAAAAAAGTTTGAATTCTGAAATGTTCTCGTTTTAAAAATTCAGGTTCCGAATTAATTTAGCTTTTAAAAACAATTTTCCTTTTTATTACAATATTAGGCGAAATCTTGGCAAAGTTAGACACATAACATGCATTATAGCATTTCTTTATAATTTGGGATACTCAAATTTTTTGATTTTTTTCTGTTTTTGGATATATTTTTTATGCTGAAGTTAATGTATTATTTAAAAAGAAAATAAGTCACTCACTAAAATGATGCCCTCTTAGTAAAATTCAAACTCCTAATTACGCCCTCTATGGTTTGTGCCATAAAAAGCTATTTTCTTTTTTTTTTTCCTTCCTTAATTTCTTTGCCATAAATGTAAACGATACCTTATGCCAAATTAATGAGCCACCATTGTCCTCTCCCCGTGGACGTCATTTTCCTCTGAAAAATATTTGAATTATCTTTCAAAAAAGTTTTTCCTTTTTGTATCCATTAATTTCCTTCTTTATTAAAATCTCCACAAAAAGTTTCTCAAAAGATGCGAGCATAGATTCTTTAGAAAACATAGAAATTCCATCAAGAAAGATGAAACTTGCGTCATGTTACCTTTCAAGCCTTCAAACAAACGCAAATTATTGCTTGTTTTGGAAGATTCCCGTAAACGACTACTAATCTCGTTAATGGTGAGAATAGGGGACGGCGGGAAGTGAAGAGGGTAAAGTGTCACTATGGGGATTAAAAAAAAAAAGGAGAGAAAAAAAAAAGAGGAAAACGCTAAAAATGGCAACTCGGGGTTGAATTGGCTAATTAAGGCCTCATCTGCTTTCCATTCCCTTCTTTCCCCTGGATGATCGTCAATGGCGTGTGAAGTTGACATCGAATTGGATCATCGATACTCATAAAGTGGCTACACTCTATCTAGATCCTGTAGTTTCTGGATGTTTAATTATCCTCTCGTTGCCTATTTGTTCTATTACAAAACTGAACAGTCTGAAATTGAAGGAGGGAGAAGGGGATTCAAATCATGAAGCTATACCCCTCTTCCCCTATATATTGACAAATAATTCAAAGAGCAGAAAGGATTTAAAGTTCACCATATTTTAATGAAAAAAAAGAACGTAAATGTAAACGAATATCCCGAATAACAATTATAAAAATCTTTAGCAACCTTCAACAAATTATAAATTTTAATTTATTTGGATATATATTAAAGTGAATCATCCTCTCTTAAGAGCTGACATTAAATGAACAGATTTTTAAAGTTATTTTTATATAAAACATTACAGTTTAATTTCTTCTGAAATACGTTATGTAATTGATTTTATCGAAAAATATCAAGTTCGATATAAAATTGAGGAAGTTTCATGCTAATCCGGCAATTCAGATCGCCAATTATCCTATTATAATTATATCCTATTAGAAACTCATATACCATTGTAATTTATTTAGAAACACACAACCTGGGAATTAAACTCAGATGAAAAAATAAATCAGATCAGGAAATTTCGGAAGAATCGATAAGGATGTAATTAGGTCTCCCATTAATTCCATCTTCAGGGATCCCTGTAAAATATTGAAAAATTCATAACTGAATATTTTTAAAAGTAAATATACATGTAAACTTAATTGAAATAACATCAATGAAATTAGCATAAAATAAAATACAGGGTGATCCAAAAGTCAGAAAAGACTTTAAAATTCGCACACGAATGCGGATAAAAAGATTCTGAAAGTAAGTAAAGAATGATATAAAGAGGATTTTTCACGCCAAACCTCAGATGCTTAAATAAGTGATGAAAATAGGAAAAAAAATTCTACAGCCTGGGTTCGAACAGGAACCTTCTGCTCCCCGTGCAGACCCGCCAACCAATTCAACATGAGGTTTGGCGTGAAAAAATCCTCTTTAGATCATTCTTTACTTACTTTCAGACGAATATTACGCCAGTAGGAAAGATAGTCCCAGTCTGCGAACTGGGTACTTCTCCAACCAGCCCTAAGAATATGTAGATAGCGTTAATGCTTCCATGTCCACAGTGGCGCAATTGTTTGGCACGTCTGCACGGTGAGCAGAAGGCTCCTAGTTCGAACTCAGGCTGTGAAATTTTCTTTCCTATTTTCATCAAAAAGAGTCTGTTAACTATCGGCTTACAAATGATCAATGTGCCGTCCGTCAAAACAGCGTTTGCAGCGAGTGCTGCTCTTTTTTATACATTCTGAAAATGTGCATAAACTGATGTCTGTAACCTGACAACGCCATCTGTTGATCCAAAAACGAACAATTCTAGTATTTTTTTTTTCTTGGAAAAAAAATCCGACTTCATTTTAATCGTTTCTGTGTAAACAATCTTTATATGTGCACTTGTGTGCGAATTATTGAGTTTTCCTAACTTTTGGATCATCCTGTCTACAAAACGGTTAATTGTAATTTATTATACATAGGTGATTCAATAAATGCAAATTGCCTGGATATATTCATAACATTGTAGTATACATCAGCGCAGAAACATAACGTCATCTCTACTCACTGCCGACTAGATACTAAAGACATTGTTACTATGGCAGTTTCTGACAGTGTGCAACAGATGATGGTAGGACAAACGCAGCGCGAGAATTATGGGCTGTGCTGCTAGAAAATTTTACCAGGTAAAAGGAGAGGCATTCGATGGTAGAAGAGAACTCAGACTGAAGAAACTCTTCAAACATATCATAATTATAAAGTAGAAAAAAGGATAAAATTTCCGCGACCTGGACTGAACTAGGAACCACATCTTTCATTGGCGCTGCTCTTGCCAATTTAGCTAACACGGACATGATGCGCAAAACTGTTATAATACGGGGTGTCCATAAAAGGTCCGACACATTTTATCTGTGTATTACCAAAAAACTAATAAAGATAAACTGAAACGGATTTCAATATATGAAACTGTAACTGAAGTTTTATTGTGTTTCACAATTTTGCCGCTAGAGTGCGGGAACTGTACATTTGGGTTATTAAAATAAAAGATGGACATTGTATTGGTTTATCGCTTTGGACGAAAAATTTCCATGTCATTGGATAAGAAGAGATGGACTATCTCTTGGCCCTCTCGATCACCCGAGATTACGCCACTGGACTTTTTCTTGTAAGGGTTCGCGAAGGACCAGGTGTTCAAGACAAAAGTTAAGGACATTATTTCTCGGGGAGACCGTGGCCTGGTGGGCTTTCACTGGACAGACATCTTCTGTGAAGTTAAGCAATATCAGGCACGGCTAGTTACTGGATGGGCGACAATCAGTAACACAAGATCTTCACCCCACCGGCTGCTGCGACCATCATACAGCAATCGTTAATCCAGGTTCATCCAGGGAACCAACTCGTCGGCCTCTGGCCATAGAGGCCCTGGATGGACGTATTAGATTACATTAAATAAAAAATACGGGTTTGAAACGCCGAATCACGGTTGCTATTAAAGTAGATGTCGATATGCTCAAAAGAACATTGCAAGAAATTGATTATCGGCTGACACAAGGAGCACACGTTGGGGTCTACTAACTTGGTTTAATAAAATTTTTCAGTTACAAATCAGCTCAACCGGCAGAGCAGCCCCGAAATATCTTCTCTTTAAGTTGAATTTTATCAATTTATTTAATGGTTTAAAGGAAAGGAGGATTCCTGATTTGATATTTGGACTATTTACTTTATATTTCTCCTTTACTATAGGATATAAACTACAATCAGCCGCATTCACTACTTCAGCATACATATGTTTAATGTAAGTTATTTAGAAAGATAATAAACAATAATATACAATAATAACTGAACGACTGAACTGGGCGAGCCACAGAATTAACCAATCGAGGAAGGTATCATCTGTCGATTGTCTTCAATGTGTCGTTTATCAACTGACAATTATTATAATAAGAAATAAGAAAAAGTTATTTATTATTTTAGTGATTTTTTTAATCAATTTTTTCCCAGTCGATCCCTGAACTCAATCGAACTCTTAAGAATGTCATATCGACCCTTGCCTTAAATCATCCACTAAGGATAAAGATTTCATACGAGAGAGTGATGACGGAGCAGATTTATTTCTGGCTTTAATAATAATCAAAGAAGTATTTTCCCCCCTACAAAATATGCAGTACGTGGTAAGATGGTGAAAAGTACATTGCAAAACACGGTAGTCGCATTCACATCCTTTCACTTAATGAAAAGTGACTTTGTCTTTGCTTTTGAAACCGGAAGTGAAAAGATCACTTTTGCTGCGTTTGTTACTTTTGCTTCTAAAACTGCGTCGGCCATAAATAGACATGATGAACATATTGAAATTGTTTGCAAAATAGTAAGTGGTTTACTGATTATGGAAACTGTTTTTTATTGTTCTCCATGGTTTCATTATTCCTTAATTTATAACTAACAAAATTTACAACGTTAAATACGTTACTTACGCCGTTTAATTGCAAGTTTTATCGGTGGGCAATCACCAAAACGAGCGAAGCGACGATTCAATATGGCTACCACTAAACCGGAAGTTAGTAACTGTAAAGCCAGAAAAGTAACAAAAGCAGGGAGGAAAGTGGGTAATGACCACTTTTGAGACTTTGCTTTCCTTAAAATGACGTCACTGAAAGTGACTTAAGCAAGATAAGTGAGAAAAGTTAAGAGGTTGTGAACGCGACTAGTGATAGCATGGGAAAAAAGCCTCTTATTAGGTCTGTGTATACAGGGTATATCTAAACCCCTGTCACAAATTCTGGTGACGATTCCCCGCAGCGAGATGAAAACAAAAGTTCATATAAACAGGATTCGGATATCGAACCGTTTATGAGATTTGCGGAGTTGAAAATGAAATTTCAGCACTAGTTTTCCTACTCTGTGGATGGCAGGTGACATGCGGAGCAGCTACAACAAATTCTTGAAATAACGTCCCATTTATTGGTTATTAACAAGTGCGCTTGCTAATAACTTCAGGTGTACCTAACAACCATTCAGGGGGCTGAAACGGGTACTGTAGTAAATGGTTCGTTATTTTGAACATTTGTTGTAGCTTCTCCGCATCTGCCATCCACAGAGTACAAAACTTCACTTTTAACTGTGGAAATTTCATAAACGGTTCGTTATCCGAACCATGTTTATATGAACTTTTTTTTTTCATCTCGCTGTCTCGCTGTGGGGAATCACCAGTTTGTGACGGTATGCATTTTGCTTTTATCTGATACTTATTGAATAGTACCAGGTAAAATCTTAAAGTTGTGAGAATTTCTTTTTTTAATAGAAGGATGCATTATTGAGATGGATTTTGATTTCCTTTTCATGTCAATATTCAAAATTAATATATATTCATTTTAATATTGTATTATTCACGTGAACATCAACTTTAACTTCCTTCCTTAAAAAGTAGACATTTAAAAATCCATTTCTATTCACTTTAATTTCAATAAATGCCTAAAGAGTTCCACTCGACGTTAACAAGGTTTTCCTCTTAAAACACGATTTTGTATTTTTCCGGGAGTTCTATATTCTTATGGTTTCAAGAAGAAAAAACAAACAAATAAGGATCAAGTATGGCAGGTCGAGGAGCTGTAAAAGGATTTTCTCTCCTGTGCCATTAGAACATTTTCATTATTCATGTGTTATGTTCCTTGTGATATAAAAGGGGAAACGCTTCGTCTCCATTTAGAAAGTGTCACGCCCCTGTGTTCAAGACCCTCGGCAACCAGAACCTTTTAGTTTTCTTCGACGGCTGTCTCCAGCTACAACCCATTTTCAAACCCATTATTCCCTATCGAATACGTGAACCCCCTCTCTAGACACATACATTGATTGAATTCAGTTTTATATTCAACAGATTATTATATTCTAGCCTGAATTAATTTTGGTACATAAAATATGGATTTCCATTTTATATTCAAAAGCATCCTAAAATTATAATGGTATACCATTAACTTCAGTTTGTTTGGAAAGAAAAGAAGTTTTCTAATTCTTAGATGGCAGAAAATTTACTTAGAACGGTCAGAGTTTTATTTTATTTCAAGAATTGACCTGTTAAAGCCAAACTGGTGTAAGTCCGTTAACAAAAGTTTTGAGATATAAAGAATTTTAGTAGAATAGTAGATAGATAGCACTGCTGACTGCATAAACCTGCACTGCCGTCTGTGAAGCTGTTTGGGGAAATAGGAGTTACACCACTACTCCTATAGGTAGTTTGACATATTCGGATTTCATTTCTAGCATTAACTCAGATTTTTTAAAAAGTGGAGTTACACCACTTTGGCTTTAACAGGCTCAATTAAAGCTGTGACCTAAACAATAAGATTAAACAAAGGAAAAGTAAAGTGTTTTTAGGTTAAGCAAACGGCAGCGATCGTCCCTTCCAACAATTGAGTACCACGCAAAGTGAACGCAAATCTCACCAATGACGCGCAACTTGGAAAATGAAACGCACGTGAAAATAAATGCTTTACCAATGGCGCGTATATCAGGTTCTTTTTCCATAATCTATTATGCGCGTTCTCTTCCATTGTTGTGTCGTGTTCACTGACGAACAAATGGACAACTGGACAAACCGATCATAAAAGATCTTGTCTTACAAAAACGTACTACAGATGTTGTAGATCTATTTGGTATATTATATAAAAAGAAAAACTCATTATATGGAAATAGCCAACGAGCCAGAGGAATCAAAAAAATGTTTTTCAAGCTCTTGTATCATTAACGTACCGTATTTTCCGGACTATAAATCGCACTTTTATGTTCACTAAACATAAGGCAAAAACTCAAGGGTGATTTTCAGAATGCCACTATGTTTTGAAGATATAAGGAGATAAAGATTTTTCGACAAAAATAATCTTTTTATTACATAATATTACATGTAAAACTTCTTAATCTACAGTAACTGCTGAAAATGACTTCCACCAGCTAGGATGCATGAATCCAATCTTCTCATGGACTGCCGAACTCTTTCAAGAACACCAGGACTTATTCTTTGTTGTTTATTTTTGCATTATACCCATCAACTATCAGATTTCTCAAATCTTCTACATCTTCTTCTCAACTAACGACTTCAGATAGCCCCATAAAAAAATATCTGCACTGGCTTAGTGTGAATGCAAAAATCAGTCGTTTACAGTAATCAGAATGCAAAAACTTTTATCGCCTTGTATCTTCGAAACAAAGCGCATTCCAAAAAACCATCAAAGAACAAATGATTCTTAAAATAACTCAATGAATCATCCCCTGAATTTCTGCCGTTCGTTTAGTAAACATCTTTTATAAGTTCGCACTAGCGACAATTCAATAAAAATCGTGGAAAATTAATATAAAAGTCGCATTCGCTGTATAACTCGCACACTATGGCACAATAAATAAAAACGTCTTAGACATTTATTTTCTAGAAATAATCCTTTAATTTTCATAAATCCTAAATAAACGTGATTATTAATGAATGAAAAACTCTCTGCAATATTTTAGCTGCAAAATTTTGGATTTTCTTAGTAGCGATTCAAAATGGCCATCTAGTTGCGATGTTGGCCAGCACAGTAATTTGGAGATCTTTTCGCGTGAAATCCTTAATTAATAAGTTCAAAAAGTAAAGTAGAACTTAACTAGAGCTGGCTCAATAATAAATCCAGAACATGAACACGACCATTCTTAAGGATATCAGTCAAGGAAGTTAAGGGATGCTATTGTGTACTTTTTAAAGATATCGAGACAAAAACGTTTGAATTTTCATTTAAATTTCATATATAAGTGCATTCACTGTGTTTGTCTAAGACCCTACAGAAGTCAAAATTTTCGGAAAAAAGCGCACTTATTGTCTAGAAATTATGGTATTTATTAAAGAAATTTCGACCAAATATAAACAAGAGTGGTTAATTTTGCATATGTTATGAAGCCATAAGTTTCGAATTGGAATTTTTGTTTTTTTTGTGCTTTTATTTTTAGATCAGTAAGCTCCAAGTTTATGTATTTGCATCTAAAGTTTTCTAAACTGCAGGTAAACTTTCATTTCTTTCTATAAAGCTTAAAATAGTATTTATGAAAAACAAGTGTGCACCTTTTATCCCATGGTAGATTTTAATTTTAAAATAATGTGAATTCATAGGTGATCTTGAAACTTTCATATTGTATTGAAAGGTTTCTTCTAATGGAAAAGGAACAGACTTACAACAGAATATTGAATCATGATGATTTAATGTACACTATCAGACCAATGAAATTTCACTGTTAAAAATATTTACCATTTTACAATAATCCATTTAAATATTGCGATTAGATTACATGCCTCTCTATAACATCATTACAAGTACTACAAGATTATTTTTAATTAAATTATTTTATCTGATCATTTAAACATCAAAATTTAATCCTATTTATTTGATTTTCATATTGAATCAAGATTTAATTTTTCGTTCAACTTTCTCAAGCAAGCAGAGTAAATCGAGTTCAGTAAATCTATGTAAATAAAGAAATTTATTACACCGAATATATTAATATTTGCATAAAGTTATGAAGAAGAGGATTCCCCTCTAACGTTTAGACTTCTGAGATGTCTGAAAGCATAAAATTCGTGATAATGAATTTCCTTATTCCTCTCATTTTAACTTTCGAAATCACGTGAAATCCAGAGACTTTCTTGGCGGAAATATAAATCACTGGCTTTACTGAATTCGCATAAAATATACTCGAAAGATGAACATCCTCGTTTCCTTGGCTTGATTATGTTCCTTTTTTTTCTTTACTCCTTGAAGTTGAGCCCCTAAAATCGTTAGCAGAATCGATTTTTGAAACTTTCCGAGTTGTTTTTAGAGGGTTCATTATCGAAAAGCCCTTATCCAGGTGGATTGCATCGATTTCAAGAAAGCAGGAGCACAAGTTCCCTGAAAATCAGATGACGAAATTATTCGGAATAGATTGGGTTCAGATTGATTGGGCATGGAAAAATAAGTCTGATGATTTTAACAACTATTCAAACCTTTTTGGACTGGAATTAATTTCTTCATTGAAACATTTTCTTCCATTTTCACCATTAATAAATAAATACTGTGAAAACTCTCTATAATGATACTCAAGGGATCAAGCAAGTTCTTTCGTTATAGAGAGTATTTAATGATTGAAGCAAAATACAGTGTCTATGTAACAAAATTTTTATATCTTAAACATTAATACAATTACACTGTATTTAATATGCAGTAATGTGTCATACATGAGGCCCAGTGATTGGTACATTATTAAAGCGCTATTTATGGAACTACGACACCGTGGCTTGGTCCAAGTCCTCAAATTTTGGCTTCCTTAATTTCTTAAAAGAACTTGGCTCCATTTCAGCCTGAAGTTTCTTCTCCTTGCTCTATCAGATGGTAACCACAGAAAATGGACTGAATCCTAACCATCGTTCAACAGCTACTTTTTTTCTATACACAAAGCTTTTCTTTTGAATACACAAAACCATGCTTGAATATTTCACAGCTCATACAAGACTTAAACGTCATTTAACGATTCTGAATGGTCCTCACTGGCTTTCAATTAATAGAATTGATGAAGCGTCAGGATGTTCCCAGAAGGTTTGGAGATAAGCGTGAGGTACAAATGTAAGTAAACGTCGATCGCGGGGACTATATGGTTAGAAATGGATAGCTGCTTCATCAGATTGCGCTATATGGCAGTTATGTTTTCGTGAATTAACCGACAAGAAAGAAATACCAAGTTCAACCTAAATATAACTCATTATGGCCTATTGGAATTACTCCAAAATGGCTTGATTAATTTTTAAAACTCTTTTACTGTGTTCAGGAATACAACAATAAATTCAGTATTTGAGGGGATTATTCGAAACTAAGCTTGAAGCTTAGGAATCTCGTCGTTTCTTCATTTTTCTGTTTCAAAACATATAAAAAGTTTAACATAACATTATATCGATAAACACGTAAACGCCGAGCTTGAATTGAGTAAGTTCATTATTTAAGATACTTTATGTAAAGTATTCGCATATAAGGTTCATGTTCCATAATTAATTAAGGAGAAAAAAATTCTATGATGGAACAAACGTTTTATTAAATAAGATATGCGTTTTGGTTATAAAATAATCTTCAGTCTTTATATACTTTATGTAAAAATAAGACAGAAATGTGATATGGAATTGCCTGTATATGAAGGAAAATTCTCTTACCATAAAAGATCATCTGAGATATGAAACAACAGAGCTAATATCAGTATAAATAGTTTATATAAAACTAACATTGGCATTTTTTCCATTAAATTCCAGAACAATGTATAACCCTTAGCAAAAATTATGGAATGCTTGTTGATGATCCTCATGTTTCATATTTTAAGAGTTAACTGGTGCAAAATTAAGTAATTCCAATAAAAAACTTACATGATATCATTAAAGAAGCACTTCTCTTTATTGTGCAGATATAATGAAAACAATGTATTGATAAATAAATAGATGAATCATTCCTTAGTTTACAGATAGTTGGAAAAAATTATGGAATATTAGTAACAGCTCAATAAAAAATACATGCAATTTTAGTAGTGTGTGGCACCACCCTTATCACTAATCGCTGCTTTTATGCGTTTTGGCATTTCTTTTCAACTGTTTTTGATTGGAGCCTTTGCTCTGATTTTCTTTTAAGTTCCCACCAAACGTTTTCAACGGGATTAAGATCGGGCTGTTCCATAGCTACTTCATTCTCAATTTCTTTTGATTCCAGAAGTACACGAACAGCTGCAGCAGGATGACACGATGCGCTGTCCTCTTGAAACACAACACCGTCGTCTCCAAACTGTTCTTCCAATATTAGAACTAAAATAAAGTTCCAAGTTCTCTCCAAAGTTCACATTTTTTTGATCATGGTTAAGTTTACCAACACATTTGGCAGACATGCAACTTCACACCAATGACTGAGGGAATTTTGATGTTCTGACAAGACAGTCTTCTTGCAACGCTTCAAAAAAATTATACAGTATTGCTTCCCACACAAATTTTTTACTCATCGGTAAAAATACTGAGCACCAATCATCCACTGTCCAGTCGGAACGATACCTGCACCATTAAAGCCTTGCTAGGCGTTACTTCTTAGTTATCATGGGCTTCTTCTGTGCTTTACGAAAGGAAAAATCGTTTTACTTTAGGCGATTTCGTACACTAGGATTGGAAACATTGATTCGGTGTATTTTCCACTCTTTGTTGATTTCATCCGATGTGGGTTTTCGCATTTTCTGGCATACTGACGCCAATTTTTCTGGTGTCTGTAGTGGTCGTTTTATTGCTTTCTTCCTCTATCTTTCACTTATTTTGTATGTCCAATAGTTTTATATTTTTCCAAATTTTCGATACTTTTCCTTGGGAACACCCGACAAATTCTGTAACGTATGATTGTGATTTCCCCTCTTTAAACGACTTGATGATGAAGAGTTTAACTGATTCACAAAGCTCTTTAACAGCAGCCATCATTAATAACGTTCTGCTATGAATAGCAAAGCAATCTTTTGATTAATACATGTAAATCGCATATATTTTATCCCTCTACCTGAAAACAAATGTTTTCACCTTTTAACATAAAAGCTAAAGGTAATAGTTTAGGGTTGTTCCATAATTTTTTTCCACACATGCAAGGCATTCCATATTTCTTTTTCCAACCACTTTCAATATGCTAAGAATTTTTAGATTATTAAAATTTTCTTTTCAAAATAACAGAGAAACTATGGAATGGAACTTACTTCTAATCCACAAGAACAAATAGAAATATCGGATAGGTAATTCGAAGATGTCTTCATCCTCAAGCTATCTTACTTGTTAGACGTATTCAATATTTTAAATTTGTTCTTGTGAATTCCTGTGTGTTAGAAGTTATAACTTTAATACTTAAACTTTTTCTTTTGCTTATCGTTTAAACTTTGTGAATTCACTAGTTTATGTTATTGAGCAATTTTCTATTCTGTTTAAAAGTTGAGCAATCTTTTTATTCAAAGTTTACTTAGACAATGAAGTTGTACGTGTTCTGTTAGAAGTTTTAAACGTATACAAGATTCTTATGCAAATCCTCATCACATATGTGCAATGTTCGGCGCGATGGATAAGAAATCAATTACTTTCTTTTTTGTAATTATTTTTTTACACTGCTTTCCTTGACAGAAAGCGAAGCCAATTCAATTAGTCGGAGGATCAGATAATTTCAACAGAAAACATGTGGAGAGGAATGAATTAGTGTGGAGCTCTTTCTCGGTTTTCACTTCTATCAGACGGGAGGTAAACACTTGCCAACTCAAAGACTGAACTCAGCTATTGATTTTTCATTAGGAAAAATCTGGCAAACCCCGTCGCTTTTGCCTTTCATCGGTTCAACCGAATTTGTCCCCCTGCTATTTCAATAACAATATCCCCCGATGTGAAAGCGTATTTCCTGTGGCGGTGAATTAGAGGAAGAGACTTTGTTTTGGGGAGCGCTCGACGCTGCGTGCACAATAGAAACCGATGACAAGCAAGAAATGAGCCTCACGCAAAAAAACATTATAAAAAATAAATAAAAAAGAAAATTACACAGAGAGAAAGTGGAAAAAAATTGGATGCAGAGAAGCCAAAGGGAAACGTTATAATAAAAACTTTAAATACATTATTTCGCCATTGCTATTTGCACAAAAATATACGAATAGAGAAAAACAGTGGAATAGGAAACGTTAAAATTGCTGCAATTTAAAAAACTCTATTCAATATCGAAAAACGATTACACTGCTTATTCTCTTAAATTAAAATCAATATAGCTATGGTAGATGTTTTATTTTGGAATTGATAGAAGACAAAAACAGCCACGCCATTCTCTGGATAAAAAGAGGCTTTTACTAGAGCTGGGAAATAATAAGGATTAAAAAAAGGCTAGCTTTTATTGAAATTTTTACAGAAAGAAGCAGGAAACATCTTTTACATTTATATTCATAAAAATTATTTACAATTTGAATGCATTAACATTTTAATAATGCTTGTTTTCAGCAGTTAAGAGCAATTTTCGAAAGTAGACGCAAAGTTTAGTGAAACACGCACAAAGTAGTTTGATATATGCAGGTAATACAGGATGTCTACAAAAGAATGTCCTTAGTTTAGTTGGCTATATTTCTTTTTTATAAAAAAGTAAACTTTTTAAACAAAATTTCGATGTGCCCTCACCCCAACAAATACTCGAACGACGTATATACTAGTATATTCAATGAACTCTCAGTGTCTCCATGCTGCCAGTAGTTGCAATGCCCAATGAGCAAAGTTTTTAATTTGCCCAAGTTTACCAATATGTCGTCTTTCGCATGTCCCCATAGGAAAAGTTATATGGCGACTAGCGGGCAGGGGGCAGAAACAGAGAATCATGTCCCTATTTCCACAAAACCTATGGGATGGTTTTGTTCAGAAATCAGAACCTTACGGTGCAAACGGCATTCATTTGAAACAACAGATGATCCCTTTCACGAATACAGGAATAGCAATGCTCTACATATAACTCTCTTAGGAACATAGCGAACAAAAAAGGCATATTTTGTGCCCCATAATGTACTTTTCTGCATCAAATTACAAAAATAAAAATAAAAATAAAAATAATAAATATCATACGGATTCTCAATCGAAACGCCCTGATTTCAATGACCACGTAAAAACATTAAGTGAATTTGTCACAAGTGTCATATGAAACTTTTCGTTTCTCAGGTTTGAAATTGTCTATCTGATTTTTCCAATCATCGTCCGTAGCCTTTTGTTATCAGTGAAAGACAGGTCACTCCACCGGAAAAGGCCCATATTAAAGTCTGATATATTGAGTTTAATTCGAGTGTTTCCATGCAGGGAGAATACGTCGAGTTTGTCATAAAGCATCACCAAGTTTGAAGAGAAGAAAGAAATGGTACAGACAGTGTCTGTACACAGGGTCAGTGCTGAAGAGACATGGAAGAGGCAGACCTTGAAAAGGACTTACAGGACCTGGACAAAAATCGAATATAAACTAGACATACTTCGTGACACGAAAGGAGCACATGTAAAATTGGTGATTTTTGTCTACAAACTTAAACATATATAGAACATATAATTGCTATATACTTACCAAAGTACTCAATAAACTTTTCCTTGTAACAAAATGAAATCAGAACATTTCAAACGAGACACTGTATTTTAAAGACTTCTATCTAATGTGATATTGGCGATTTACGTACAAGATATGGAACGATTTCCAGTAGGCATGTCCGGCTGAATGTGCGCAATCTAGCTTGCTTGAGGATCTGCTTAAAGAATCGCATGTTTTTATTGCATACCGCCCTGCCGTATGAGATGAAATGACCGAAAAATAAAAAGCTAGAGTAATCTGGTCCTATACTCAATCAATTTATGCTTTACTAATTATTATTTTTATAACGTTTTCCTTGGGCTTTCCTCTTTTCTCTTTTTTGCTCACTGCTGTAAATGTCTAATTTTTAAATATTTTTAATAATGTGATGGCATGGCATTTAGGAACTTGGAGACTAGATTAGCGAGCTGAATTTTGTCATGTTTCTCTAACTACTTAACACCGTAAAGTGTGCGATCAAATCGAATCACACTGGACTTACAATATTACACCGCTTGCTGGCATGGATCCAAGTGATCCACTTAACGATTACGCGATATCAGTGTTTAATGTCAATTTGTGTGATGATAATTAAGAAATCCTGAGCAATGATAACACACCCTAAATCAGAATCCCACGGTTCACGTCTCGTCTATTATATAGGATTCGCTTTTTTTTTATTTTTTAATCCGCACATATCCTGACAAAGTAACGTAATGAACTTGAATGTATTTGCTACGCTATTCAGACGTTTTAAGGATCTGGTTTATACTAAAAGCTATAAAACACATGTTTGTCATATTTTAAGTCTTTAACTGGAGGTTTGAGCACAATCAACAGTTTATAAAATACTTTATACACTGGATTATTGATTCGAAATCGACGGGAGAGTTATTTAAATTTAATAAGTAGTTTTATAGTACAATACATTAATGAAGTCCTCTAAAGAAATACTAACTCGGTATAGCGATAAATATTTAAATGAATAAAAAAATTAAATATGCAGCAGAAAATTCTACGCGGGTATTTATCAAAATATACAGGGTGTTTCAAAATTATGTACAATAAATTTAACAGCGTATAGTACACAAAATTCTGAGCAAAAAAGTCTAGTCACGTTTTTCGATCTGAGGCTCCGTTAAAAAGTTATAGCGCTTTAAAGTTCGGTATCGGTAAGGAATATCGGTATTGGTATCGGCCAGGGTGATTCTAAAAGGTCGTGCCAAAATGAAAGGGCAGATAGAGGATGAAATTCTGAGCAAAAAAGTCTGGTCGTGTTTTTCGATCTGAGGTTCGGTTAAAAAGTTGTAGCGCTTTAAAGTTTTGTGACGTCACTTCCGTTTCACTTCCTTACCGACACCGAACTTTAAAACGCTATAACTTTTTAACGGAGCCTCAGATC
>JAHWFO010011683.1:579212-591052 GCA_023313115.1 Rhysida immarginata | reverse complement strand
GGCACGACTTTTTAGAATCACCCTGGCCGATACCAATACCGATATTCCTTACTGATACCGAACTTTAAAGCGCTATAACTTTTTAACGGAGCTTCAGATCGAAAAACGTGACTGGACTTTTTGGCTCAGAATTTTGTGTACTATAAGCTGTTAAATTTATTGTACATAATTTTGAAACACCCTGTATACAGGTGAGCTATTTAAACTGAAATTTTCGAATATCTCGAAAAAAAAAGCACCCTACGAAAAATACCAATTACTAGTCGTTTCTGCAATATCATTTTTTATCGTAAACAATTGAAAATTGTGTTCAAAAATTAATTTATTTTGGAAATTTTAAAATATGGAAAATTTTTACTTGTAACAAACTACTTTTAGCATAACCCAAGAACAACGACGTGGACTTGATCAAATTGGACGTGGTGCTTGATCAAATGGACATTTAAGTCGTTTTATTTTTTTGTATTTTTAAGAAAATGCTATTTCTTTATGTTAAAAATAATTTTCATAATAATAATTTTTTATTATGTTTACATTTAAATTAAACATTCATTTTATCTCTTTTGTTAGTTTTTTTTTTGTAGTTACAAAAACAAAAAATAAACTTATAAATTTAAGAAATAGCTTTTTCTCAGTTCGAAAATTGTTTCGAAAATAAAAACAAATCGATTAGACTTTTAAAAAGGAAGAATTCAAGTGTATAAGAGGATTCTTATTTATTGAGAATCTGGCAGGAATCTTGATAATGCTGTCAATCTTTACGCTCAGCGTTTTCCGGACAAGGTGCGGTTACGCACTTCGTTTTACCGTACCGTCCCAACAGTTTACTGCCGAAGGAAGTGTTCAACCTAAAGAAAAGGACCGTCGAGCAACAATCACTGGTGAAAATAATGAAATTGCTGTATTAGTTACAGTGGCTCATAATCCCCATGTTAGTACCTGAGAAATATCTCGCGATTCCAGATTAACCCAATTCTTCCGAGAATTTTAAAGCGTCATAAATATCATCATTATCATGTATCTTTGCACCAAGATCTTCATGGCGCTAATTTCCAAAATCGGGTAACTTTTTGTCAGTGGTCACAAGAACAAATATACAAAAAAAACGAACTGAAAATAAACCGACAATATTACTTGAGGACCTAAGCAGGGAATAGGGAGAACCTGATCTAAGCCTAGAAGTGCGAGAGAATATGTTTCAACATGACGGTTGTCCAGCACATTATTCGGCAATAGGACGTGAAGGACTTAATCGTGATTTTAATGGTCGCTTGATTAGTAGAAATGGTCCGATAAATTGGCCTGCCAGATCACCAGATCTTACTTCGCCAGATTTATTTCGGTGGGGCTACCTCAAAGAAAAAGTTCATAAACAAGGAGCCACAACTCGTGAGAATATGATTAAGCGAAACAGGAATGCTTGTGCCCAAACTGAAGCAGCCACACTTCTCTAAAATTCGCAAACTAAACTAATTTTTTTGAACACAATTTTCAAGTGTTTACGATAAAAACTGGTATTTTTATTGCAAACGTATTGCAGAATCGACTGTATTGGTTCTTATTTGGAAAAATCGGAAAAATTAAATTTTGTCGATCACAGCGCCATCTATTATGAATCGAATTTTTTTAGACAAATCCTCATAGTTTTAGACGTAAAATCCGAATCTGCAATAAAAAAAAATCTGCAATTTAAGATTTCAAAGTTACCCCCCCCCCCCCTTGCAAGGTGAGAGGGGGGTAATTTTTCGGATAATGAATTTCCCCCTCAAAGTAATTCACTCTTGACTTCGGGCATTTTTTCGTACGATGCTTTTTTGTTTTCGAGATATTCGAAAATTCCAGGTTAAATGACTCACCCTCTATATCAAGCACGGCTGCCGAACTTAGTACTTTCGTACCAAATTTGGTAATATTCATGCTATTTAGAACATTAATAAATTAATAATAAACAAATATACAATTTATTACACTTAAATATATGTCTATCATATACGATACTTTTTTTTTTGCAAATTTGGTACTATTCCAGCAAACCTTTGATACTTTCGTTCAAAACCGCTTTGGCAGCGGTGATATCAAGTAATGCATTCAAACTTCATTATTTCCATCAACTTCAAATGAGCAAAACTTCGAATACAAGTTTGTAAAAGGAGAGGTGAGAAGAAATTTTAGAAATTCTTTTCTTCTCCGGACCGTAGAAAATAAAAATAAAACTCTGAAGATATTATTACGAAATCTTTTTTCCATTAAAGTTCGTTAGAATACCATCGTCGAACAGCCAATTAACCCTTCCTTCGCACTCTACAGCATATGAGAAAAGCGCTGCGAAAGATGGATTAGGACGAAGCATTAAGGACGACACGTGACACAGGTCACGTGGAAAACCATTATTTTACTCAGTCGAAACAGACCCCTGAATTTTTCTTCCAGAAGCCAATCATTAATCTTAATGATTCTGAAAGTTTTCCGAAAAAAGAAAAGCCGATCATGGCCTTCGTGACATGGATGTTTTTTATTCCTCGAAAAATAATCAATTCGCTTGAAAACTAAAACTGACGATAATTTCACTGGTTATTAATAACGACTAGACAATGAGCGTATTCAAAATGAAACCATTAAGTATTAAGTAACATACAGGTATTGGACATTGAAACTGAAACACCTTCGCAAATAGCACTGGATACCCCCAGGGCTGAATAGAACCTTCTGCTAGGTAATTAATCGTATGCATATCAATGAATCACGTGTCAGAGGTCTTGGTAGTCACTCCAGTAGAAAAGTTCGATAGTAAGCTTCAAATTGTCTGTGCAGAGCGCTATAATGGGATACATATCCGACTTCAAAAGAGGGCAGATCGTTGGGGCGCGTCTAGCAGGTGCATCTGTGTCCAAAACTGCCACACTTTGTGATGTCTCACGTGCTACAGTATCCAGGGTGATGTGTGCATATGAACAGGAAGGACGAACCACGTCCAAGAGGAGCAACTGCAGGGGAAAACGGAAGTTGTCGGAAAGAGACGTCAGGACATTGACCAGGATTGTTGCACGAAAGCGGAAAACCACCGCAGCAGAAATCACCGCAGAAATGAATACACACCTCCAAGGAACCTGTGTGCATGAAGACAATCCGTCGTTACCTGCATAAATCCAACATCCATGGCAGGGTTGCTATACCGAAGCCTTTCATCAGTAGTACAAATGCCTCCAAGCGGGTTCAGTGGTGCCGGACGCATAAAACCTGGACGTTGGATGACCTCAAACGCGTCATATTCTCGGACGAGTCCAGCTACACTGTCTTCCAAACAACAGGGAGGGTATTCGTCTGGAGGAGCCCCTCTGATGCCTACAACCCAGACTGCTTGGCACCCACAGTCAAACACGGAGGTGGATCAGTAATGGGTGGATCAGTAATGGTTTGGGGTGCAAACTGTGCAGGACCTCTACCGATCCTTCCCAAGACGTGTTACTGCTGTGCTGGCTGCCCACGGTGCCCCAACACCTTATTAAATAAAGATTTTGGATTTCTACCAGGTGTTTCAGTTTCAATGTCCAATACCTGTACATACATACATACAAAACACATACAATCCTATCTCTAGTTATATTCTATTATCTGTTTTCACTTGAATATAAAATGGAACTGTTCTCAGAAAATACCATTTATAACTGCGACTAGAATGCAAACTTGCTCTCCGTGTTTAACTTTGGCGTGACGAGCTAAGAACGTGACATGTCGTTGTGTTTGCTGTCAGCGTGAAAGCTTGCCGTTCGAGAAAATTTCACGCTCTTCACTTGAACTAGAACCTGGCACGGAAGTCGCTTGTATTAATTAAATTTGCAGTGTTTGCTCTCTTCATTACACCATACACTAGCCGGATCGCCAAACCAAAGCACACAAAGATTTGACATAATCTTCATGAAATTAACCTAATTTTTAATATCCTGCATTTAATATTTTACACAAGAGTCCGCTTGTTTAATCTTCAGTAAATGTTCGCGATAAAAAAATGACGATATTTATTTAAACCATAAGCGGTTCCAATAAAACTGAAAATATTCTTAAAGCTAACGATATTGATACTTGAAGCGGTTTGATTCTTCGTATATCTGACTTTATTCAGATCGGAAAAAGCATTTTCAATAAACATTATCGCCTAACTTAAATGAGTTCTATTCTACCATCCAATCAGCAAATCAAAGATAAAAGCTATACAGCGTAATAATTCTGAATTTTAATTTTACGTGAAAATTAAATTCAAAGCCCATTACTGAACGAATAAATCAAGAGACGACCGCGCTGCTGCAATTGGTGATAAAATTTCGCAGTCTTTAATAGATAAGTTTAATTAAATCGAAAGATTAATTGATTGAATCAAATGGAACTGTTGAATGATTTCAGCCGTTTGTAATGTTTTAATCGTTCAGAGATTATTATTGACACAATCACAATAAAGCCATCATAATTTGCTACAAATATGATAGAAACTCGAATGATTCCACTAAAACAATTTTTAATTTTCCATAATGTAACGCATATTTACATCTTCCCTTTAACATAATACAAGAATCTAAACAATGTTTTTTTCTTTTTACAACGCCACAAACTTTTCTTATCAATAACAGAGGCCGCAATATACTATTGTTTAGCCGACTCCATATATCACGTGTCCCGACTTGAACCCACATCAACCTCTTTTAGGTGAGTTACGGAGGGTCATCGAAGGAGAGGAGCCTCGTCTCCTTAGTTACGGCTCATTACCGGCAACTAAATAAACCTCGGTGGAGCCAAGAAGTGACCTCAGCCGCCGTGACCATCAATTTTTATGGTTGTGGGTAGGAATCTAATTACAACGTAAAACAGATTCCGTTTCTTCTGTCTGGGGAGTACTCTGCATATAATATACATAGCCCATTAAAATTTAGAAAGTCGCAACGCGCTTAAACTCCTTTTTCCTTGCTTCTGTTGCATACTTAATGGCTTCATAAACATACTTTTTTTAGCCTATAAATGTCTGGACAATTTAAAGGAATTAATTAAAATTCCTTATAGTTTAATTAAAATGTATTGTAAAATTATAACCAAATGTAATTTCTGTTTGTAGGAATCTCTCTTTTATTGGAAAAGATCAGCACGAAATAATTTTTAACAGATTTTATTCTATTTTAACAGATTTTGTAATCGATATTAACGTTACTTCCTATTAACCGATTGACTTGTAATTTTGCACACTTACTTACTCCTGATCATGAGTAATACATGAATCAATTTAATAGCTTTGATCAATTAGTGGGAATTAATTAATTAAATTTTTATATGAAGAATATCGTTCAAGACTTTACCAATAGATGGCGTTAAAATGTGGGTGGGTTTTTTTTATTTTTTATTTTTAATTTTTATCCTTGCTTTATTTAAGCATAAATTTTCATAGTCATATTCAATAAAGTAATTTTTACAAAGAAGCCACATAATCTTTACTGACTTAACATTTTTCCGATAGAGATTAAATTTATAACTTACAGTTTTTCATATTTTGCTGTTTTAGTTATTCGGTTATAATACGATGGTTTGACTAGAGGCAATCAGTTTACAAAAAGATTTGATCAATATTTGCAGAAATATTACTGATTATGTAAAATCTATCAAGAACCACGACCCCACAACAGTTTTAAGTAGCAAAGCTAAGTGCAGTCTCCTTACTCTTCATATCGCAACAATTATCATAGCCTTTGTATAGTCGTAATTTACAGGATTATTTAGAGTGAATCATTGATTTACTGATTATATTTCTGATTTTAATAAATATACTTTGATTAGTGATAGATGAACCATAGATAAACTGTTTAAGTTTCACCTCGTGTTGTAAATGCATTATATGAAGTCCAATAGCTACACGAGTGACACCGAAATGATAACAGATTTCCTCTACACACGATCCAGTAGGTCTATCTCTCAGCAGAAGCAATGACCCACGCGTGTCCTCTTTCTGTATATTCCTGTTATACGGGGTTATTACAAAAGAACTTCACACTTTAAAAAATTTATTACATCAAAGCTATTCAGAATATAGGGGAAGGGGTACGGTGAAGACCTTGTCCTTTACACACGAGCTGAAAGATCGCATTTCGGTAGCGATACATGGGATTGATGGAGACATGTTAATGCGGATTGGGACGAATTCGGCTACCGCATTGATGCATGCCGTGTCACGACAGGGGGGCATATTGAACATCTTTAACTGTGTCACAATAAACTTCAAGAGTTTTCCTTTAAGAATCCGTGTGTGGTGTGTCTATATTCTGAATAGCTTTGATGTAATAAATTTTTAAAAGAGTGAAGTTCTTTTGTAACCACCCTGTACAGTTACAGAATTATCCTAATTTAAAATTCAATGAAATCGCATTTTGAAAAATCTTGTTGCAAAAATAGAGTTCAGTTATATCTTGTTAACACAACAAATTCTTGATCAAGATCGTTTTGCACACGTTCACGGTGAATCATGTTCAAGCTTTATCGACAAATCAGTGTGTTCACAGTGTATATTTAAACACGATCAGGGTTACAATTTTTGCCGCAATATGGTAAAAGTGGAGTTTTTAGCGATAGTCACTTTACCGTCGACCCAATCTTCTCCGATTATAAAAAAAAATTAGTTTCTTTCTTGTTTGGGTTCATAACCGATGTTCTTGAACAAATAGACTTCCTTTTAACGTTAATTATTCATGCCACGACGGTGCAATTAGTTTGTATAACTCTAAAACATATAGCGAAGCGGCGTTTTTCCGCTATTATGAAAAGCCTTAGCGAGTGCATTGGATTCTGGGAGTTGATCAGCTTTGAACGTGTGTAAGGACACAGCCTACATGATTAGAGCAACACCACCTAAACTAGATGTGGTTTTGATTAGAGATGTGGTAAGGATTTGATCAAGTTAAATTACACACGTTTCGAACATGATGATCAGGTTTCACTTAATCACGTTCCGTTCACACTACATTTCTTATCAAGATCAGCGAATTGATCACGATCAAGATTTGTGGCGTGAATAAGGTATTACTTTCACATGCGATATACAGGGTGTTTCTAAACGTAGTTACCAAACGTTACACGCAGTTAGGGACACCAAAACAAACAGTTTTTACCATAGCAGGGGGGGGGGGGGGGGCGCGGGGCGTTGAAATCCTACTATTGTCCGGCTATGGGAGAGAAAGGTGATCATAGAGGATGCCTGACCATCGACATCAACCTCGGGATCATCATTTGGAGCAGTTTGAAAAAGGCCGAATAGTGGGCTTGCACGTCTGTCATGTGAGCCGTGTTGTAAGCATCGTGACATGATGGGTGTATTGCAGCATGGATAGAGGAAGGCCGCACGTCAAGGAGACAAAGTTCTATCAGCCAGCAAAGCACCATACCATGAGGACAGACACATCAGAAGATGTGTAACAACGGATCCAACCTCAACATCCCCACAGATCATGCAAGCAGCATGAACAGTGTCCCGCAGTTTCATCCGGAGACGTCTGAATGAAATTAGATTACAGGCCTGACGTCCTCTGCTCAGATTGCCGTTGACACGGATCCATTGTCAAACACGTCTTCTGTGTTGTAGAAAATAACGAGGATTGGAGTCGGTTCGCGAATGAATTAAAGTTCACTCTCGGTCGCACGATGTTGTGTGAATATCTCTTTTATCAGGAATTTTTGTCATGTGCATTCATTATCATAATTTACCAGTGTGATCACTTCTCTCCCCCATATCCGTACAATGGTACGGTTCCGAACCCCCATGCTATGATAAAAACTGTTTTGGTAACTACCTTTAGAAACACCCTGTATAAATAAGTATATTCAAACTTTTTTTTTCGATTTCAGTTACTGCACTCCGTTATTTAAATTTCCTTAATGCTAATTTGACTGGTGGTAATATCACCAGTAATCTTGCTTTTGTTCAGTTTTCAAAATTTAAGTTATATCGCTGAAGTAAAGTTTTTGCTATAATGTAAGCGGCAATCCATAATGAATTATCTATCCAAAAATTAAAATCAAGAATTTTGTTAGATTTGTGTACATTTTGAAATTCAACGCTTTTGGAATTTTCCAAAACTATGAACAATCTTTTAGTTCACACATCTTGGTCCAACTATGCCAAGATAATCAGTACTTTTCATAAAACTTAAGCAAAGGTAAATCAATAGCCATCGCGTGCAATACATGTTTAAAACAAACATTTAATTTCAAATGCATCATTTCAAGCATGCCGAGGCAATAACTCGCTAAAAAAAATAGTATTCTAAATCAAAGTATCATTTTCGTTCTTTATTACATACATAAAGCAATGACGCGTGGAATGAAATTTAGTGGCTAAATGAAATTTATTTTCCCAACGAAGTTATTGGAAAATTGCGCTTTGTGCCATGAAAAATTTCTCTACACCATTATAGATGGCTACCATTACCGATTAATTGCTTCCACATCATTGGCCTCTATTCACGAGATTGAAAATATATGTTGTCCCCAACAGTTTAACACTTCAATAAAATTTGATTACAGCCTGACGATTTCTAGCTTTTATTATTTCTTTCCAGGAATTTCGATCGGATTGTCAAACGCAAATCTAAAAATTCAAATGGCAACGGTATTTTTGGGCTTTAAGGACGAATAATTTCCATCCGTATATACTGATAAACTCATCTACGACAATTTGATGACTGATTTCATTTTTCGTTAATGCATTCCTAATGGCTGTCAGCATATTACGATCTCCATTATCCAGCGTCAATTATATCGATAAACGTTTAACCAAAATGAAAACACTTTTTTAACAAAGACTTACAAAATGATTGCCATTGAACTTTGTCATAAGCGGAGGGTGTGTTAAATGACTGCCGCTTATTTAAGCGATTGCGCATGACCAATTTTGAAAATGTTTTAAAATTAAACTCTCCGATTGAAATTAATTCATATCACAAGTGCTGCCTTGTAGAGGATATTTATCAGATTAATCTCCTCAGAATTATGGAAATATAAAAAAAGTATTTTATTCAAACAAAGTACAGTATGTACATAAATTCATGGATAGAGTATCAAAACTACTTAGAGAAAATAAGTGAAATCCATGCGAAATGAAAGGCCAATTTATACAGTTTGTTAAAGCATTTAGCTGATTCGTTGTGCTTTCATTTGATTGGTTGCTGGAAAGTTTTGAATTGAAGAAGTTTCCCATTTCCCTAAACTGCCGATCCCAACGTCGAATGTTATTTTCATGTGGTGTTTTTTTCATTGAACATTCGGCGATATTAACTCCACATGATTATATCGAATCAAGTTTCCTAGCGTGATGCTTTGCGTTACAGTTATGCATATATCGCGCCTTGTCTTCATATTTCCCAAACAGTCTGAAGTATTTAATGACTTTTTTAAGGCAGAATTAGTTTAATGACTTTTTTTATTTTTTTGGATTTGTAATCCTAACGGAAACACAGTATTTTGTTTCAAGTTTGCAAGAATGCAAACATACGCAGTACATTAAAAATATGCCTGCAAAATATGTAAAAAAAACTAGAAATAGATGTGAAGGGAATATAGCTCTCAATAGGAATTCGTGGCTACAACCACAGATTAAGGAAAAAAATTGTGTTCGTAAGTAAGGCTATAACCTCGTGGTTGTTTTATCCCGAAGAAGCGAAGCTCACAGCGGTTTTCCGAACTCCAACATCTTGCACTACACTGCTTAAATCTGTTATGTTGTTTGGTCGGCGTATTGAAATTTTTTTCTTACAATTTCTAGTTTATATCCGGACTATTTCTAGGTCATTTAGGAAAAGAAATTTGCTGCTGTTCCAACCTATTCTCCATTGAGCTATATTGAGCTGAATTCGGAAAAATGCCGCGAGCGTCGCTTCTTCGGAAAAAAAAAAGAAAACGACCACAAGATTGTAACCACGAATTCCTATTGAGAGTCAGGTTTCCTTCTCACTTATCCCTAATAAAATATACTTAAACATTAACATAACCGGGAATTTTAAAACATGCAGCGAACTAAATAATAAGTGGAAGTTTCATATATGAAGCATGGAGATCGTTTAAAAGTTCCTATGCCAATCTTTAAAATAAGATATAAGCTATAAAGGATGAAGAGAATATAACCGAGAGTCTTCTACTGCAATATGGCTTAATATTTAAGGTATTAAGAGCATCAATGTCGCTATTGAAAGCGGTGATAGCGGTCAAAAAATATATAGACCTATAGATGTTCTTTGTGCTAATGTTTGTTGTTAGCACGTGAGCAGGTGTCGTTGGTGGCATAAGGTTGGTCCGCACTTCTGAGTAATTTAAATGATGTACAACTTTGTGCCATAAAAATGGAATAATGGAACTTGTTATCATAAAAATGACACAAACACAAGACGTGTTAAACCAAAAAGCAACTACAGCACCTGGCGAATTTAATTTATAAAATTTAAGGCTATTTAGCTATATGTTACAGAAGTAAATATTTTAAACAATGGAAAATTGATAAAGATAATCTATCTTCAAAAATGACAAAAAAATGGAATACTTCTTTTCTACCGACAAAAAAATGGAATATTCCTGTAGAAACATTTTTTATGCAAATTGATCGGGCAAGTATAAGTTTCCATTTATGTTATTCCATTTGTGCTTCTCAACATGGGAGGTCCTAGAGATTTGTCACCATCCGTTCGTAAACAAATTCTGGCATTACGAGAACATGGCCTTACCCAGAAATAAATAGCAATTACAACCAAGTGCTCGCAGTCAGCAGTTTCTAAGATATTAGCAAGAGGTACTCAAGGATATACAGTGAATACACAACGTGCAAACTGCCGAAGAAAAAGGAAAACCACTCCCAGAGATGAAAGAGTTTTGCAGAAGATTGTTAGGAAAGCCCCATTTCAGTCTTCCAAGCACTTTCATCGACAGTAGCTGCGGTACGTGAACGTATCTCACCGGACGACAGTTCGACGTCTACATGATCTGAAGTTTTCATGCCGTATTCCAAAATCCAAGCCCCTCTTAACTCCAAAGCAGAGAAATAAGAGATGACTGGACTGTTGATGAGTGGTGAAGAGTGGTGTTCAGCGACGAGTCGCGATTTGAATTAGTGTTTGGTGATAAAGGTTGTCGAGTTTGGCGCCGTAAGAATGAGGCACATGAACCGCGAAATCTGGAGAAAAGTGTTAAATTCCCACCCTCTGTTATGGTGTGGGGGTGCATGTCAACATACGGCACTGGACGCTTGGGGTTCATCAATGCAGCTGTTTACCAAGATATTCTGAATGCTTTCCTGATACCTGCACTTGAAGACCTACCAGTGGATGATGAAGACATGATTTTCCAGCATGCTCTTGCACCTTCTCATGCTGCCAAGTCAACCAGCAAGTGGCTAGAAGAACCACCATATCCCAGTTCTCTCATGGCCGTCGAGCTCACCCGATCTCAACACCATTGAGAACCTTTGGAGAAATGTGAAACAACGTCTATACCTCAAGAAACCAGCAAGCATAGCAGATTTGAAAGTGAAATTGAAGTAAATTTGGGCTGAAGTTACTCAGGGGGAATGTGACAAGCTCATATCATCAATGTCGCAACGAATTCACGCTGTCATTCTCGGAAAAGGATGGCCAACGAGATATTAAGCAGAAACGTAGTTGTAAACAATAAACTTCACCTACATTGAATTGTTTATTTGCGTAAGTTTGTTAGTTATTCCATTTTTTTGTCGGTAGAAAGGAAGTATTCCATTTTTTTGTCATTTTTGAAGATAGATTATTTTTATTAATTTTCCATTGTTTAAAATATTTGTTTGTGTAACATATAGC
>JAHWFO010011683.1:551397-578812 GCA_023313115.1 Rhysida immarginata | reverse complement strand
CGCATCTGAGGAAATAAAAAGAATTGATGTGGACTAGTGTTTTCTTTTGTTCCATTTTTTATACGTCAGTATCCACAGTTTCGGCAATTTTTCCTGTAATTAACTTCCATTATTCCATTTTTATGGCACAAAGTTGTATATAGAAGAAAAGACGGAAGAGACACAAAAACCATGAAATAAAACAAAATTGGACACAGTAGTAAGACAAAAGACATACACTTTTATTTTTTGCTTTGACAGGTCAGCTTTTTTAGGCCCTTACCTGTCTGTGTCAATTTTAATAATTTAAATGGAGATACTTATTTGAACTTCAGAAAATGGCCTACAACTTTATTGGAAAACATGCCTTTAAATGTGCGCAGGGACATAATCTTTCAAAATGACGGATGTCCCGCTCATTACAGCTGGAGTTGGAGAGATTTCTTGATGAGAAATTTCTAAATAAATGAATTGACCGAAACGGTCCGATTACATTCGCTCTATTCTGACTTGTGACAATTTGTATGGAACGAAAGTGATTGTGACCACAGTGCGACGAAATGGCAGAAACCAAATATAAATTAATTTAGTAATTTCCTTATTTCCTTCATTTATAACAATAAAATAAATAATCTTGCAAGTTTTCATTTCCTGATTAAATCTTGAAAGTTTATTTACATATGAAGGAAATTAAACCGAGAAAGCTGTTTTTTTTAATGAAATTCTTTAGAGAACATACTTTTCACTTACACTCGATAACACTCGAAATAGGTTATTCTTATTGTGTTTGTCGCTCGCCAAGAAGGGAGAGAGAGAGAAATTTTTATCTTTCCAATTACACTTATCCTGCTCAAAATTTGTTCAAATAGAGAAGTCGTCCAATCAAAAGTTAACTCCGTTACGAAACATTAGATAATTTCCAACTGTGGCAAAAAGAACAAAGCTCTCTTTTAGATAATAAGACTTGCTTTTTCTCATTTTCTACACTTTAAGTGTTTATCATTCGTCACTGATAATCAGCTCTATGGACCTTAAAGGACCCTTGACTTAAGAAAAGAAAGAGTTGAATGAAACCCTGTCGGATCATTTGCTCTTCACCCTGTGCTATTTTTCCAACAACATGGAAAAATCAAGAGATTGCAATTGTTCCTTATCTTACAGTTCTCCTTCGTTAAAACCAACATTAGATTTAGCCTTTCATAAAAGAGACTTCTAAATATAGCGTAAAATCTTATTTAAAAATGAATTTAAAAGATTTTTTCCTCGTTGAAAAGATGAACTCAGTTCATTTAACACATTCTTGATACAACTTTAACGTTCTTGCAGAGAATCTATGCGTATTTTAAATAAATACATGTATAAATGTCATTCTTAATAGATGTTTTGTTCTTGCAATGATTATTTTTATTTAATAGGGAATTCTATTTATAAATGTCATTTATAAAAACCTAAGAGGTTACATACTAAAGGCTTAGAGTCCTCAAAATTACGTTAATGCTAGATTTAAAGGTGCCTTCATATCCAGGAGGTATATTTCCACACAAGTATGTATATACGCAAAAACTTAAAATTTATAACACTCATTGACAAAAACTGCTAAAGTCAAATGAATATTTTTAGCATTGATATTTTTTTAGAACATAAAATCATCTTTAAATAAAATTTTTCAGTGTCGCTTTATTTTTTGAGATATCAAATATTCATTTTTACTTTCATCATTTAACCGTTCTATACATAAGTAGATATTCATCTCAATTACACGTAGAAATAGCATCTTTTAATCTTAATTTAAAATAATCTCCGAATTAATCAGCCTTCTCAAACTCCAGCTTACATACATAACATTTGATTAGGTGAATGAAGCGTACTAAGCGTCCTTAATGTCAGATTTCTAAAGAAAGTTCAAATGTAATCAGATTTTAAACCTGTCAAACAATGATTATTCTGTTAAATCTGATCTTGTAAATATTCCAAAGAGGATCTTTAACTATGAAGCAGAAATACGTTTATACATTTATTAATAAGAAATTAATCCTCCCCTGAGTAGGGTAAGGCAAGTAGCAGACCCTGCGGTCATGTATTTTTACCCCTTTATCTACACCTTTTACCGCCTCCCAAATTTTTTAATCAAAAAATTGATTTTATCGAACATAGTATGTAGAAAATGAAAAAAGCTCGTATCTTCTTTCTTTTCTCATCATTTCCGATCGAATGACATGTCGCATGCCATATGTTGCCATATTCTAAAGACCAAGTATCTGCCATCTCACTGGAACAATTGGGCCTAAAGTTCATAGTAATGTAGATCTTGCCTACAGGAATCTGGATTACTGAATTTCACTCCTTTACGTACCTAAATAACACAGATCTTTTGTCCTCTCTCACTCCCACCCTCGTAATTCCGACCCCAGTGAAGGTGGACATGCCCATAGTAAGGGCTGCGGACATACTAAATTCCGAATTTTAATCTTCTACCTCAAAAAATGTAGAAATTTATAAAACCAATAAGTCGCTACATTCTTTATTATGAGCACTTGAGCAATCGTGCGTCAAGAAAGCGATTTCACCTGTGCCTGCCGATGTCAATAATGCTTAAAAATGAACAGAAAGTAACAATATTTTCATTCTTGACAAATCGATTGTTATATGACATGCCATTATCTTGGCATTCTTTACGGTCACTGTTTTAGCGCGTGAATTCGACTTGAAGGGGTCCACGAAAAATTCTGAAAAATTTGATACGGCCGCGCTAAGATCTTGATGGCCATTTTTCTGAAAACAGAATTTGAAAAAGTTAATCCGTTTTCAAGTTATCGTGCAAATGACGGACGGCCGGATAAACGTTCAGACCAAGCGTGTATTCTGATAAGTAGCCTTTTGTTATGCTCCTAATAATGACCCCCCCCCCCCCCTTGAAATGTATAAAATACACAGCCACCTGCTTTTTTATTTTCGTTGAAGAGAAATAACTATTACATGACACTGAATTCGCCATAGACGGCATTGCGAGCAGCTGTAAAGCTTAGAAAAAACAAGCATACACACGGAGCAATACGAATGCGAATTTTAATCTTATGGATATTTAAGATACGCCATGGAAAAGAAAACTCCGATAATGCTGTGCTCGATGGTATCTACAAAATTCTTATAGAAGTTTTATTTTGCATGTTAAAGAAAGAGAAAATTGTTCTCGGCGATCGTGGAGCTCCCTGTTCCTACATTTTGGGCATGATTCCAAAATCGTGTAAATCGACAAATCTGAATTCGGCGTTTTAGTAGGAAAAACTTGGACTTGAATTTAATAATTTTTCTTTAGTACGAAAAAAACAATCTATAATTTTTAAATAAATGACAATACACTTTATAATAAAAAGTTCTCGCGTTTTTTTTTTTTTTTCATTTGCGCGCTCTTTTCTTGCGTCACCATCATTTCTTTTCAATTGCAATCCATTTAAATAGGTTCCATTTACACAGGCCACGACCGAACATTGTGGTTTGAAGATTAAAATGGCATTAATTACGTATTCCTTCGCTTCGCTTCCACTGATCATCACTGGAAAATCGGATTCGATCATCATTTTAATCACCTTATCGACTTCATAAATAAACAAACAAAGAAACGAAATCAACGAAAATCCTGTGATAATACAAGAGGAAAAATGCATTAGGATTTCAATCATGTGACTGGATTGTGCAATTCACTTTAATCGAGTTAGTCAGATAGCCACAATGAAAGGGGCGAAATTTGATTGAATATATCTTCTATCTAAACTTGGGAAGGAAATAATAAAACTTTTTCAACCTTTTCCTCTCGCACTAAATACGACTTGGAAGAATTGTAATTTCAGAATATTACCCAGATGATTTTTAACTAAAAGCACTAGGGTAAGTTTCTGTTTTCATACAAGTAAAAATATAAGTTTTATTAACTTATCTCCACTATTTCACATATCTTAAATCTTAATGAAGTTTCTTTTTATTATCATTGTTATTTGTCATTTCAAAAAGTATAGTTCTGATTCGAAGACAAGCATATAGGCTACTTAGTTTTTAAAGGGTTCAAAACTGTTCATAATTAATGAAGTTTAAGACAAGAAAGAAACTTCGTCGAAGAACCAATTATTAAATTAAAATCAAGTTTAATGTATCTTTCTCTTAATTAAATAGAAAGTCGATGGACAAACTTATCATGAAACTTTCCGTCTTCACTGAAAACTGTTAACGAGGCGCTGCGGGCAAATTAAAGTCAAGGAAGCCAAACTTAACTCCCTTTAAAAATCTTCCAGTCGTCTTCCTATTCAGTGGCTTGAAATTTGGTTGCCGAACTTTTCTGGCTTTACCGGAAGTCAAGTACCGAGCGGGAATTACAAAAGATGAAGAAATGAGGGAGAGAGGGAGAAGATGTGGGTGGTGGAACCCTCAGTCGAGGAGAACAAGTAAAGCCGCTCCCGAGTTTAATTTAATTAGCGTAGCGTTAATTGCTCGCCTTCATTTCGATCAACCGACGGAACAAATTACTGAAAAATCGACAATGGAGCTTCTCGAATGAGGAACATTTGTTTTGATTTTCAGAAGACAAGGTTTCACCACATTTACTCTCTTTATAATTGGCGAGTGACGGTGGGGATTAGGTGTCATGACGTCATTGAGGGGAAAATAACGCAACCAGAGTCCAATTTTAAAAGGGGCTATTGATCGACGGGGGCCATTAAAACAAATAAAAGGTCGAAGCATTTCGAAGCTGCTATTTGTTTTCAAAAAGAGCGAGAGAGAACAGAGTGGGGAGAGAATGAATAAGAGCGTTTCGTAAATTAGTAAGGGATATAGGTCGTTAATTAATCTCGAAAGGGAAATGAAGAGTTGTAATCATTAATGTGAATGGGGCTTGCTCCAACCATTAGCTGGTGCGTGTTCGTGTCTACATCCAGCCAATCAGATTCTAGCCAATAGCTAAGTGAGGTTTAAATTTAAAAACCTTAAAGCAGTGGACGATGACATGCTTTTTTTGTTTTAATTTTCCAATTCAACTTGATTTTGCAATTCTTAAATCAGTAGTTACCATCTTTATAAAAGTAGTGCGCAATCATTAGTTTATGTTGATATTAGTCCCTTAAATTCTACATTGTCGCCTTTAATCAAGGAACAGACAAAGATATTAATAATGAAACTTTAGTGAACGGTCTTGCTACATTATAATCAAACCAAAATAAAATGTTAATATTACCGTGAAAAGAGCTACGTAAAAAAGGCGCTTGAAATAAGGCCTTCAAAACTCTCATTAAATTTTCTTGTGCGTTCATACTTCTCAAATGTTTGCGGCCTCATTTTATGTCTCTACTCCAGAAACGTTTTTTAAGGCAGTTGTTAGTTTGCAGTCGTGAGTCTGCAGTCGTGAGTCTGCAGTCTTTATTGCTACCTTTCCGCGCGCATTGTAAACAATCACGTACAAGCAGAATCTATTGGCAAACAAATCATGATTTCATAACCTGTTCCACGCAAACAAAACTATCAATATGCAGGAGAACTGAACTAAAAAATAGGGGAAAAATACGAAATTGGAACTAAAAAATACACAAAACCTTAGCGCTCCTTACATGACCAGAATTCACAAAAAAAGGTGTATCGGGGCAAGCATATAAGGGGGCATATACCCTGGGAATTGGTTTTGGTTCATTCATGGTTTTGATAATAGTGGAGATGGAGATATCGTCTGGAAAATCCAATCATGCACAGGGTCCTGTTCCATTTATAACTGCAATGTGCAAATGATAGCAGCGAATTATACATCTTAACGCTGAATGATCACTTGATACCGGATACTTGTGAGATGAGGACATTAGTTAGAATATGTCTAGTGGTGCTACCCCTTACAGTAATGACATACTCTCAACCTATAGGGAGGCAAGTGTGACGTCAGTCCTTGGAATTCTTCAGTCACGTGACTCGATTTGGTTCCAAACAAGTCTTCTCGCTTCGGGATTTAACATGGTTCCAACGTAGGGATGGAATAAAATCGCTTTGTATAAGCCCAGTGTTTAGAACACATTTAAGATGTGAAATTGTTTAGTTCCTCACTGCTCAAGAAGGAGCCAAAACAGCGATTTAGACATCTATCGTTTTCCCAAAGAAAGAAAGATCCGCGAACGATGGCATTCTTTTGCTAAGTGATTAAAAGTGATTAAAAAGCGTTCTAATATTAATGTATAAATTATATAATGGGATTAAATGTCTTAATAATAGTATCAATTACACAAATTAACATAATAATTTAAGAGATGTCATTTTTGCTGGCCGCCCGTTTCAACGTTACTAGTACGTATATTGCGTGGTTCCAATGTTTGGAACCAGCGATCCCATTTCCTAGGCTCTCGGCCCGTTCATCGCGCAAATGACGTCACCTGTGACCGTAGTCACTTGCACTCCCTATATCTCATGGGTATCGATATGTTCGCCACTCCTCCTTCAAAGTGTTTCGACTCTTTGATGACATGTTTCTGGATGCTTCTGGCGTGATCGTACTTGAAATTCTAATTCATCCAGTATTTGTGCGTTCACGTCTTACGAAATACTCTACCACCGTCATATGATTCTGCCCTTTCGCATCATATCACCCACTGATAATTTGGGCATGTTCAACTTCCACTCTACCCCATTCCGCACAAACCGTTGACAGCCTATCACTTCACCTCTTGGAGGCCGTCAAGCTATTTGGTTGACGGTCTATTCAGTTGGTATGACCAGCTTACAGAATTTATATGGGCATTTTCATTAATGCCCTGAAAGGGTTCTTTTTATGTAAACATTTATGAACAATACACTTTTAGAGGTATCTGGTTTGAACTGATTATTCAGCATACTCAAATTGCTTTTGAAATTTGCATGACGAGGGGCTGAAATTTGCTCATTATTTGTTTGTGTATTGTAGCATTGAAGGTTAAAAAAAACAACAGCTTTTTTGTTGAATATATCACCCATGAATGGGAATATGAGATTTGGGAAAGCACATATTTGATAATTATCGTTCATGGCTCTAATTTCACGTTTTCATAATTCACAGAGATCTATCAATAAACAACAAGTTGTTGGGTATTTTGTATTAATATTTCTTAAATTATCATTTTTCTGATATATATCTGTACAAATAATTCCTTACATATTTTTGATCCCAATGATTCTGCAATGCGCCAATTCCTTTTCTAGAGATTCCTTCTTCGATTTCACTCTGCTCTTCATTAAATGTATCAGTAGAAGCGCTTCTTTCCTTCTTCATCAAACTGGTTGAGGTTTCACAATACAACAGAGAGGAAAGAGATTCAGGCTAGTTACGTCATCCTCCCCCCCCCCGCCTTTATCAAAAAAAAAATAAATCACATGAAACAACGAACCATTTAAATCAACAACAATCTTCGAATTTGTCCAAGTCCTGAACCGAAAAGTCATTCGTTGTCGTCATCTCCCTTGTCTCATGTAAAAAAATATATTAATTAAAAAAAATCCTTGTATTTCGATACAGAAACATTTATTCTAGAAATAGAAAAAAGGAGAACGACCTGAATATCGCTGACATTCATGTGGTCTCTTTCTCAAATCATTGAAAAATGTTTGAACATCCTTTTCCTATTTATTCTTTATGCACAAAACCACTACAATTATACAGGGTGTTCTAAAACGGACTGACGGTTTTTAAAATGGAATAGCGGAACGGTGACAGTTATTAAATAGCGAAAGAATGGAGCTATTATTGGTTTTACAATGCCCGTCTGTTCGTCCCCTTCATAATTTCTGCATTTTTTGAGGTAGAAGGTTGAAATTTGGAATGTAGCTTGCAATGGGCATGCGTACCTTCACTATTTCGTATGGTTTTGATTGGCCCACTGGGTTCAGAGTTTCGGGGGTGGAAGTTAGAGGGGACCAAAAGGTCTACGTGTATTTAGGTATGTAAAGGATTGAAATTCGGTATGCATATTCCTCTAGGTAAGCTCTACATTGCTATGAAGTTTAGGCCAAATTGTCCCAATGGAGTTGAAGTTTTGGGGGTGACAGTCATTTGGTCTTTAGAACTATGGCAATATATGGAATGTGATATATCCTTCGACTGGAAACGATGAGAAACGAAAGAAGATAGAGCTTTTTTTCATTTTCTAAATACTACGTTAGAGAAAATATATTTTTCGATTAAAACCATTAGGGGGAGGGGGTTAAAAAGTGCAGATAAAAGAGTAAAAATGGATGATTACAGGACTTCCCTATACCTTATTCGGGAGGATTAACTTCTTGTTAATGTTATTCTTGCGGGAGAGTAATGTGTGAGGTCAGAAATTTGTTTTGGTACGTTTCCTTTGTGTTTTGCGGACCGATCTTTTCGTAAATGACATTTTTAATGGCCTGCACCTATGGTGATTTCATGGCTGATTTTTTCGGGTTTCGTTGTACGTCCCTTGGTTGGCCATGAAGCCACCAAACGTCCCGACTGTTAAGAATGTCATTATGCGCAGTCCGAAAAGATCGGTTCGGAATAAACAAATAAACTTACCAAAATAAATTCTTGACCTTATACAGGGTGTCTCAAAATTCCTGGTACAATCTTTTAGGGGAGTTAGTATGGGTGATTCTAAGCAAAAAAGTACATATGAACATGGGTCCAAATTTGAACGATAACAAAAATGGCGCCACCAAGATCAACATGTTAATAACTCAGGTTCCAGAACGCCTAGAATAATGAAATTTGGGGGAGTAATAGGGTAGATAAAGCTGTGTATACCGTTAAAACTTGATCGTATTCCAACGAGTAGTTTCCGAGTTATGCACTAATCGAGTACTAATGCGAGTTATGCGAGTAATAATCAGCACGTGTTAAGATTGACTGCGTAACCCGGAAACTATTTGTTGGAATTCGTTACAATTTTAACGGCATACACGGTTTTAGGTACCCTATTATTTCCTCAAATTTCACATAATTTTAGGCCTTCCGGAAACTGACTTATTTACATGTTGATCTTGGTGGCGGCATTTTTATTTCTGTTCATATCTCAGTTATCGTTCAAATTGGGACCCATGTTCATATGAACATTTTTGCTTAGAATCCCCCATACTACCGCCCCTAAAAGTATGTACCAGGAATTTTGAGACACCCTGTATAGTTTGCCTGCAATTCTATATTTAAAAACGATCAGTCGTTTTAATATTTTTTACCTTACATAACTCTCCCTTTTCTTATACAAATTATTATTTCTAATTTTATCAATTTCTTGTCTGTAGTATGAATAATAAAATTTTTTAATACTATTAAACATAAATGATAATTTTATTGATTATTTTTTTATATTTGTGTTATCAGTCCTTTCAATCTAAAAGTAATAAATCTCAACGTATGTAAATTTAAATGTATTATATACACATAATAATTAGACTATTATGTAATTTATTTCCATTCGCTATATCCTCGCTTAGGTTTTATGAATTATTGAATTTTAAACTTCAGAAGATGAGTTTTGATATCAAATTCTTAAAAACGTGTTTAAAAGAAGGTTTAATACTAAAATTGGTACGACTGCGATTTGGGCTAAGCTACAGAAAAGAAATTGGCAAAAATTAGAAGTAAATAACTTGTATAGGAAAAGGGAGAATTATGTAAGGCAAAAAATTAGATCATTAAGTCAGATTACGAAGAAAATGAGTTCAAAGAAGAGAGTGTAAAGTTCTTAATCATTTTGTTTGCTTTCTTCAAACCAATTAAAAGTAAAGAGAGTGCAATACAATTTGACCATATTAAAAAACTTATAAATTTAAGAGTGAAAGTAAATTGTGTTTAAAAGAAAATAATTAGTTAAGGCAACATTATCTAACGATATAAGGGTTTTAGCATCAAAATATTACGAGCAGTAGCGGCTCGTGACTATAATAAGTGGAGGGGCACAAATTTTTAAAATACAGGGTGATTATAATTAAAGTTTAAGTTTCAAAACGCTATAAAAAAAGAACCACTTAGTAGAATGACGTCTAATTGGAACGGAATGTTATTGAAGAAGGGGGAAAGCTTATGGCAAAAGAAAAAAAAGTAGGTCCAAATTTTAGCAACAGATGGCGCTGTAAGCGTCAGAATATGTAAATGAAAATACCTATCATGCGCACGACTCATTTCATTTGTTATAAAAACGCCGGGTACACGGGTTTTCCTCATTTCGCCGGAGAAACTTCGATCAGTTGTGGAACATGCTGTTTCTCGATTTCAACTTGTGCGCAGTATATTGAACATGTTTTGCGCCAGTCTCCCGCAATTTAAAAAACCGATTTGATGGATGCTTTGCACACTGAACAGTACAGTTGGTTTAACGTGTAACTTACACCTTAGCCTTTGTTTTACGATTCATTTGTCATGTGTAGTCGAAATTCTGACGCTTACTGTTGCTAAAATTTAGACCTACTTTTTTTTCTTATGCCATAAGCTTTCCCCCCTTATTCAATAACATTACGTTCCAATTGGACGTCATTCTACTAAGTGGTTCTTTTTTTATAGCGTTTTAAACTTTAATTATAATCACCCTGTACAATGGCTGCTAAAATCCTAGGCCTTTTCGTTCAAAAGTTATAGCTTGATTTGTATTTGGAGCCTCGCAGCCCCGGCGGGGCTGTAGAGGCTTATATCACTTTTCTTTTATATTGGTTTTATTTTTTTATATCCTACAAATTTACGAAATTTCAGGATTTTAGGCCTCTTTGTTCAAAACATAAATTGGAACCATGAAATTCATACAAGTGGCCCCTGAGGGGCCCCGAGCCATCCTAGAGGATTCGCTATATTTTTCCCACCGTCCTCTGTATAGGGCCTACGTATGTACAAAATTTCAAGCCTCTAGGTCAATCCTTTCAAAAGTTATGGCGTGTGATACCTACGTACATAGATACAGCAATATCGTCGTTAATAGGGTTTCATCTAATTACATATGATGCTTAAACACTAAAAAATATGCCTACCAGTTGCCAGCAAATAATGCTAAGCGGGAAGACGTAACCCAACTGTATGCAGAAAATCGTATATATATATATGCGATTATCCTAAGTATAAGAATAATTGTCAATCTTCAAAAAGGAAAAAAAAACAAACTTATTTCGCTCTGAGACGAGGAGAAAGGAAAATTATTTACTAAAAAAAAATCAATTAAAAAAAAGCTCATTTCTACAAAAAAAATAAAAAAAAATCGACTCTAAAATATTTAAATCCTTAAAAATCGTTAAAAATTTAGATTCTAAAAATAAATATTTAAATCCTTTTTAAGCAAAATCTCAACTCTCAATATATAATAACTGTATTAAATAGTATAATTAATTTTCTCTATTACTAATATTCAGAGTGAATTACTTCTTAAGAGCAAGCTCCTACAAAGCAATAAGTTTTTATCAAAAGAAAATTTTATAACTTTAAGAGGTGCTATAACAACTATCAGTTGCACAAAAATAGCCATTCATAATTAACAGGAAATTAAGAAGAAAATATAGTTAAACCAAACATGGCAATATAGTTATATTAGGTTAAGTTAGCAGGATCTGTATTATTTCATGTGAAATAGTAAAAAAATCGAGAATGTGCAAAGAGAAAACTTTGTCTTGGCGAGGTGCACGTAAATTATTTTTTATTAACATTCTAACGAGGACTAAAAGTAATTTAAAAAAAATTAACAACCTCGTTTGCAACAGGATCATGATATAGGCTAAAATATATGACAGAAGCCATAAACATAAAATTAAACGCAGACGTGGCCATCATAACTTCCACGCGGATTAAAACTTGTTGCGAAAACATCTTGTTTAAGCGCTTTCTTTAAATAAAGAGAGGCGATGACAACGTTCATGGCCGTTTTGCTGGCCAAGAGAGCCAGTCTGGGGTCAGTCTGCAAATCCACGAGAATTACTCGGGGAAGATAAACAGAGTTCGAGGCGCGCTGGACTCGCAGATTACGTGACCGCAAACGTGCGCAATGACTTGGCGACGCCCGAGCGTGACTTTCGATCTCCGCGTGCTTCCTACGCGCTCCTCCTTCCATAAACGTCGGGCGGAGGTAGGACGTGACCGTGCATTGTCTTGCATCTAATCATTTGCTCTACGTGGAGTGCTTTGGAGCGCTTATATTTCATTTCCGAACGGCCCAACTTGATTATGGGGTTATCCTCAAACGCTCGCCTTTTACCGTTCGTCGCGGCCCACTTGCCCAGAAAAGGGCCTGGTGTATGTATTCGTGTGAAGTGTTATGAACATTCGTGTTCACTTTGCACGTAATTTTCTATTATTTATTCTCTATTTGCACGTATTTATTTCTTACACCTAAAACAAATCAAAGCTCAAATATATTCATTTTTGAACTATTTGAAATTACGCGTTTGAATCTATTACACATTAATTTGAAACGGAAGAATCATTTTAAAACTCCCATTAAAAAAACAAAACAAGGTTTAAAAATCAAGACATTAATAAAATTCACATGAATAACTGAGAAGCAGAATCGGTATAATTACTAGAAAATTAATTTCGGACCCATTAACCAGATTTAACCATCAAATCACCATCGATCCAATTTTCGCTAATCTTCTTTATCCCGAGATGGCGTCTAAATCAGTTTAGGACAAGGCAAAAACAGAATTTAATTTGTAATATGTAACTTATATGTTTATTTTTTTCTGAATGAAAAAGAATACGCCACCGAATCTCGTTATTAATATTAAACCTTGTTTTGAAAACAAATCTCACTAATATCCTGTTTATCACGTAAAAGCAAATCAGATTCTCTTTCTCTTGGAAAAATGTTTACGATTTAACATCGGCTTAAATAAAGCATTTGAAAAATAAAACCTGAGCAACTTTTAAAACTTCCAAATTAATTAGTCCTCTTGTTTTGCCCGTAGAAAGAAAACGCGAACGAATTAATGAAATTTTCTTGGCTTCTAAACCATTTCTCCAGGGAATTCGTTTCCTGGGATAAGGAAAACATTTGATAAAGAATTGATAAAATAACTTAAAACACTTTCCCTAGATACCAAAGCGTCTATGTTTTGGTTTATTTACAAAGCTTTAAAATAGAAGACAGCACCTAATTAATTAGCACTTATCAATAGCCGAGTCTGAACAGCGTAAATTAAGCGGCTGTAAATACTTATACATGCACATTTACTAAATTAAAGCTAAGCTAATATAAAGATTTTTTTGGCAAAAAAAGAATAGATTATGAAACCAATAGATTCAAAAGCTCTTACATAAAATTAATATTCAAAATCAGAGAAGTTATGAATTTCTTTAAATATTAAAATGTTAATTTGGAAACCAAAATCATTTGTTTAATTTACATTTCCATATTTCCTAAATGATGCTCTATACGAACCTTTATTCTTTACACTCTACAACACTTTATACAATTCTAAAAATGAAACCAGACTCTCCCAGTCCGCTTCTGTAAATCTTAACATTTCCAATGTTTGTAAATTGCTAATTGCCATTGGTTTGCTGAAAACGATTTCACTCTTTTCGGACATAATTGGATTTCTCTCTTTGTTCAAGAGGACCAGAGTGGTTCCATTTTAGTCACCTGCTGGATCCCGTACGTTACCACAGCCATGTCTTTTAGCACCGAAGGAAACCGGCGTCTAATTTAAGAGGCTCTCGCAATGCAAGCAAATCAGGTTAGGACCTCGAGCCTTCAATTCCGCACCACCAATCTCTTTCCAGGTTTGGCAATCGTCCATATAAATAAAAAAAAATAAAAAATCGACTCACTTCAATCGAGAACACTTTAATCAACAATTTTCCTTTTAGAACATATTTGTCTTCAACGTGCGCAGCATCGGTTCTAGCTTCTATTTCCCCTCCTCTCTTGAATTAGTACACGTAATCCAAAAACAAATTAAAATCAGTAAACAACAGTTTCGATGGATCTTTCGATATTTGTTTTTAATGTTCTAATAAAATAGTGCAAAGAACTATAAAAGAAATTCGAACCGATATTTAGAGAATAAACGAATTTATAGCCAAGAAAGGGATTCTGTAGGTGATAACATTCACTTTGAGGATACCCAGATTCTATATTTCCATATGGAAAAGCGGAAAGTTAATTCATTACGGCAAAGCTTTGCATATTATCATAATTGACAATGCAGAGAGAGAGAGAGAGAGAGAGAGAGAGAGAGAGAGAGAGAGAGAGAGAGAGAATTCAGCGAAAAACGGTGCACACAAATCATCACAGTTTGCAATTGCATGTAATCAGGTAAGACTTATGTGTCTAATTAGGGTTAGTTCAGTTATTTAATTTATCATCGTCGTGCAATTATTCATTCGCAAGCCATACATATGTAGTATCTACTATATACCCTATACAGGGTGAATACAAAAGTCTGAACCACCCTTTTATTTTTTGAACCGCAGCAAATATGTCAATTTTGATGAATCCAATGAATAGGAAGTTTGTGGGTGGCCTATCCCATGGTGCAATTTTCATCATCCCAAATATGCAAATTAGGACACATTCAAAATTTATTTCAAAAACCGTAAGGGATAGAGAAAAAAATCCAATTGCAAACTTGTTCAGCATAAAAAAACAAACAAAACAAAAAAAATCATCCAAATCGGACCAACCAATCACCCACAATCACGTGGTGAACTGTTTGTAGCTTACGAACTGTTTGTAGCTTACAAACAGTCACACTGCACAAACAAGTTACTTCAAACAGTTTTAAAAAAAAAGTTAACCAACAAAATGCTCGATGTGACGACCGTGGGCACCATAACACAATGGGGCACGGAACCTAACTGACGCCAAAACATCGGCAAGCATGACTGGTGTCACTCCTCGGCACGCTTCCTGGATTTGTTGCACCAGATCCTCCAGTGAGGCGGGCTGCGTAGCATAAACCTTGTCCTTCAGGTATCCCCACAAGAAAAAGTCAAGTGGTGTAAAATCAGGGGAGCGGGGTGGCCAATGAACTGGTCCTCCTCGGCCAATCCATTGTTGTCCAAACATCTCATTTAGACGCTCGCGAACGACCAACTCGTAATGTGGAGGAGCTCCATCATGCTGAAACCACGTGCGCTGATACGAGGCCAATGGCAAATTGTCAATGAAGTCTGTGACTACCACGTTGAGAATTTCAGCCCGGTAGCGTTCTGCAGTCAGTGTTCCATCGTAAAAATACGGTCCAACCACAGTGTCATTGTACAATCCACACCACACATTGATTCTCCAGTTCACTTGATGAGTTGCTTCTCGCAGACATCGTGAGTTTTCGTTTGACCAATGATGATGGTTGTGCCTGCTGATAACTCCATCCCTGGTGAACTGGGCTTCATCTGTCCACAACACCTCATGAATGAAGTTTGGATTGTCATCCAGGCAGGTATATAACCAGTTGCAGAAGGCGGCCCTAGCAACATAATGCAATGGCAGTAACTCCTGGTGACAATGAATATGGTATGGATGAAAATGATGTGCGTGTAGAATGTTGAGAACATTCTCTGATGGCACCCAACATGTGCAGCAATTGCTCTGCTGCTTGTGTGGGGATTTGCAGCAACTGCAACCAGAACTAGTGTTGTTGTATCCTCGTCGCCTTGTGCCCTTGGTCGTCCTCGTTCTGCATTAACATTCCCTGTAGCCTCGAATCTTTGAATAATGTGACGCATTGTTTGACGAGATGGATGGCGTTCGTTAGGGTATCTGTCTCGATACAATCTAACTGCAGCATGTAGGTTTCTCCTTGCCTCTCCGAAGCAGAAGATCATGTTGACCGTTTCCGGAACAGTGTAGCTTGCCATCCTGGAATTTAATTGTCTTCTGTGTGCTGAAACATGCCTTTTATTTGCTTTACCGCATGAAGTGAATGTGAGTATGGTAATTTATGTCAATTTTTGATTTGCATGCTTTACATGGTGGAAATATCAACATTCAGTTTCCTTGTGTAGTGTGACTGTTTGTAAGCTACAAACAGTTCACCACGTGATTGTGGGTGATTGGTTGGTCCGATTTGGATGATTTTTTTTGTTTTGTTTGTTTTTTACAAGTTTGCAATTGGGTTTTTTTCTCTATCCCTTACGGTTTTTGAGATAAATTTTGAATGTGTCCTAATTTGCATATTTGGGATGATGAAAAGTGCACCATGGGATAGGCCACCCCCCAACTTCCTATTCATTGGATTCATCAAAATTGACATATCTGCTTCGGTTCAAAAAATAAAAGGGGGCATCAGACTTTTGTATTCACCCTGTATAATAAAGACGTTTACCATCTTGAGAGCCAATGCATATGGAACGGTTCTAGATTGTATCATCTTGAGAATAAAGTATTTTAATGGTATAGACCATTTTCTGATTTTTCTTGAGACCGTCACTCGTCATTAACAAAAGCAGTATCAGACATTTCTGGTTAATTATGTGCTTCCAACATCAGCTCGAAAGATAAATCCGTTCGGTCTTTCCTTTTTTCTCTTTGCGGATTAGAGATTTTCACTTTTTTGTTTGAGGAAGTGTGTATACATTTTTTTAATACATCTGTATAGTTAAGACTATGTCATGATGTTTCCACGCATCCTTTTAGTGTAAACGTTTAGGATTGGAATACGTGTCGAGCAAAAGCTAGGAGTAGGTGGTAGCATATGTTTTTGTTGGACCTGGACGATTTCCGGTGCTCACATTAACCATGTGTTGCAATAGAAATTTAATTTTGTGCATCTCTTTCAGCGACGAAAATATTTCAGTTCATGAATGGTTCTACAACAAAACAAGCAATGAAACGGCAAGCTATGCTTTTAACTTCAACTTTAAACAGGAGGGCTTCTACATCTTCATCCATCGGATCAGGTAATTCCTCTCCAGATTTTTAAAATAGCTTCTAGAAATTGTGGTCGTCGTGGTGAAAGCGAAATAAACAACGTCGGCAGGTTAAGGCTAGCAAATCTATTTTTCCCCGTGCTATTGCATGCAACAAGAGTGCTTTCTGAAGTGGCGGGGAAAACTTTCAATGCTTAAGATATGGCATATATCAAACAGCTTGGAATGACGTGCCATGAATTGTAAAATTAAACGATGTAGTAGTATACAGGCTATTTCAAATTTTATAAATTATACAAGACGGTTCAGAAGTCAAAACTATAGTTACAAGACTATATCGCTTAGCTTATTTGCACAAAGTAAGATGCATATGCTAGTTTAATATTGAAAGTTAGTACCGTATTCGTTAGCATCTTTTCATTATTGCATCTTATTGGCAGATGAACTTTAGTCTTATAGGAAAGCGCGTATTATAAATTTATTTTCATTCCAGAGGTGTCGGTGAATGTTAGCAAAGTTTGAACTATCGATTGGATTACCAATTGCAGCATATTTTGTTCAAATAATTTGTTTTAAAGCTATAATTTTACAAAATGTGATTAGTGACCTCTTGACTCTCTAGAAATACTATTAATTCTACAAAATTCTTGTATTTGTAATAGAAACAATGCTATAGTGATAGATTGATAGATTTTTATCTTTGAAACTTGCACTTGTATTAACCATTTCTCTGAAGAAGTTATAGAGCTTCAGCATGCTCTCAAATGGAAGTTTACAACTTCCAAAAGAAACAAAGAAATTTCATCGTTTACTTTTAAAACATTCTTATTTAAACAAGCAAACTTTCTTTCTCTTTTTGCCCTTAAAACATATCATCGATAAGCCAAGACATGGCGAGGACTCGCATGCGATAACACTGGGCACGTTTAATAATGCGTGTTTTGTCTTTGTCCAAAATGACACTAGTTCGAAGTAGCTAAAGGGGTCAGCGTTAAGAGAAAAGGGGATTGCTTGTGAAAAGGATGACAGTTAGGAGGGGGGAAGGGTGAAAAGTAAGGAATGAATCTTTCTCCCCATTTCGTTTATCGACACGCTCGTCGCCCCGAGACGAGATCTTACACCTCGGCCGGTGATTAATAATTCATCAACGCATCGCCCGAAGCGACGGTCGGTGGCTCCTCTTCCTCCCGATTCGCAAAGGAGAAGTCACAGCCGACACTGATTAAGGAACACAAGGACCAAAGAACCACAAAGATGACTGGAATGTAAAGATCGGTTTACGAAACGGAATTAAGTTGGAGAAACTTGCCTTTCTTTTTCGGAATTTCTTATTTCGGGAATTATAAATGGCAAAACTTTCATGCTCTATAAAGCGTAATTCTTACATTGCAGGAATTACAATTGCCTTGACAATTTACAATCTTTAGAGTTAAATGTCCACATTTACCACTGCTAGCTCCCTGATGTATAATAGTGATTTTGATATGAAAATTATTAATCACTGACACAACAAATTTATGAAATACAGTTAATTTAAATAATTATTGAAAATTTATAAAAAAAATTTAAAAAAAAGTGTATATTTATATAAAAACTAACTTTTTAAAAATGGATTGTTTTATTCTATTAGATAAGCATGCTTTCGGTAAATAATTCATAAGCATAAAACAGAAGTTGATGGAGGCCTTGCAGTACATAGCGGGAAAGAAAACAGAATTCCGACCGGTACCGCCTTTTATTCGTAGCTTTTTCAAGGATACAAATGAAGAATTAGGCAAGATGCGTTATATATAGAATATGATAGAATACATAGTCAGTGATTGAGGGATAGAGATTAAGGAGACAAATACCTAAAATTTACAGAGAATTCAAAAAGAAGGACTTGCGATGTTGGTTACCACTGTCTATAAGGACTTGCGATGCGGAGGTGACTGTAAAGGAAGGAAAAACTTTAAATCACAAAGAAATATCCGAGATATGAAACGCCGGATACGTATTTCGAAGGCTATGCATTTATTCTTAATGGCAAGATTGAGAATGGGCATAAGATTTATCTAATAGAAGGCTAAAAAGGGGTGAAGGATCGGAGTAAATGGATAGAATCATTCTCATTAATTGAGTTCAGCAAAAGAATAACACAAGAGATAATGCTAAGAAATGGATCAGAGAAACTAAACTCCTAAATTAGCGCAATGTAATACGGAGTCTGACCGCCGCTTCACCATAACAAGACTATTTTCGTCGGCGCGTATTTGCCAATGTACCACAACGTGTAAAGCGTGAAAAAAAAATATCTACACAGCCCGAATATCTATAAAAACTGTTTTCATGTTGAAGTATGAGGTTTTTGATTTCTTCTTTCTTTTTTAGAATTAGTGCATATTCATTTCTGATGGGCTTATTATGTTGCGTTCAACCAATGAGAATGATTCTACCTATTACTCCGACCTCCCCTCCCTCTTCGCCCATATACTATATTGATCAGTCTCACTTTTACCGTTAAGAACGAAGGCTATACGATGCGTGAAATATCGATATTCGATTTCAATCATCGATGTCTCAAAAATCCATTTAGTTGAAAAATCCATCGATTATACATCGATGTTATAAATATTAAACATTTAAATAAAATTTATAATAAACTTTAATCTAATAACAAAAATTGAAATTACATGTATTGCTCATTAAAAAAATATTGCAAAAATGAATCTTTATTTAAAACCTTTTTAACTCGTACAACAGTTCAGGCAAGCTTAAACAGTTTAAAATTGCATATTTTTCAAGGTGCTTTGGCTTTATACTGCATCGTTGTCTTCCTACTACGAGGCGTGTCCGGAAAGTAAGTACCGTTTTGAAAAAAAAAAACACATAAAAACAATTTTTTCAACAACTTTTCTATGCCCTCTTCATAGAAAGATGCAGCCAGTGAAGACAGCCACTCATTTGTGACAATCTCATGCAAAACAGGTTTTGAAATTTCTGAAACTCATTACAAAACATTCTTATTGTGAACCGTCTGTTTTCACGAATTTTCTCATTCACTTTTTCAACCAAATCATCATTGACAACAGAAGGCCGCCCACTCCGTGCTTCGTCATGAAGATTGGGTCTTCCATCATTGAACTGCCTAACCCACTTTCTCACCATTCAATCAGTCATTTTCCCCATAAATCTCTACAGTTGATGATGAATTTCAGCTGGTTTTTTCTAACGGTCCTGCTTAAACATTTTCAACGTTCACTAACAAATGCAAACACAACACAATTCAGTGCAAAGATAATGAACCAGAGAGACGAGTGTGCATGTTCGGAACTGCGACATTAACAGTTGCGGTGGCAGTAGAACGAAACGGTACTTACTTTACGGACAAGCCTCATATAATATGAGTCCTGCCTTTGAAATAACTTTTCTGAATAATTAAATAATTATAGGCAGCTTGGTCAATTAGTAAACATGGACTATTGTTAAAATAACAAAAAAACTAAACTTTTGTTGTTTTTTTTTTGTTTGTTTTTTTAAACAATAGATCATGTTTACTAATTGATCAACCTACCTGTAATTATTTATCCTGTATACACAGTTATAATTTACTTTTGTTTAACCTTTCTTAAGGTACAGTAATTGCAGGACTTCAAGTGGTTCAGCTGTTCCCATTGGAATTCTCATTAAGATTCCAAATTGGAGTGCAAACATGAACTCACACCAGCCGCAATACTTCAATTTTGCAAATTTCAGCACTACAGAACTTCAATATTTCATATCAAAATTCAGGTCAAAGTCAATATAAGATGCATACAGAAGTTCTAAATCGGTAATAGGCAATTTATGCAGTGGCATGTTTACATAATTGATTTCCAATGAATAAGTCGGCTTTTATAATCCACTATTTAAAATCTTGGGCCCAACAAGATGCCATATTCTATAGGAAAACATCACAGATTCTGCTTAAACCTTGAATTTATATTTGCAAATATCGTAAATTAATTTTTAACCAACTTATTCGATATTTACCTACATTTCAGACACGGCCAAAATCGATGCTCTGTGAAATGCAATCGATGCTCCCAAACTATCAAACTATCGATTAATCAATGGATATTATCATCGATTATGTAAACGACATCGATGAAATCGTACGCCTTAGAGCCTTTGAAATGTAAGTAACCTAAAAAAAATTATTGCCAAATATATATATACCCATACTACGTTACAAACTGCAAGAATTTTTTTGATTACTTCGAACGTATCTTGAATACATCTCAGATTTTTTTGTGATTAGGAGTTTGATCACTTTCATAGATAATTCATATGCATTTCTTAATTTTTTTTTTTAAATCACCTTTCACCCGTAAATAAGTGAATTTTTCTATAATTAACATTAATTCAAGATATTAAGACATTTTCTGTGCAACAACCACTTTCGGTCTTTCAGAAGTTTTCATTTTTAAAAGCTTCCAATGCCTTTTTCTCAATCACAATTTTTTTTAATCACGAAATACACACTTTAATAGATAGTATTTATGAACTTTCGGTAACAGCAAAATGACAAATTTACATCCCAGATTATGACCGCGATAAAAAAAAAAAAGATCATACTGTAATAGCTTAAGTTGACGAAAATTCACGAAGAAAATGGATAGGAGGAGTGGTTCGTCATAATCATAAGTGGTGAATTATCGTCGGGACGAACGAACACTATTATCTTAAAGCATACGTAAAAGCAAACACAGAGAGAGAGAGAGAGAGAGAGAGAGAGAGAGATTAAATAAAGTATAGGAAAATATATGCGCAAAAAATCTCATCTCTTTTAGCGAAGAAATTATGACAGTCAATGTCCCATTACATAATTTTTTAAATAATGCTCACAAGAGGCCGTGATGTGGTGGGCTTTCACCATGGAGGTAGGAATAAACCTCCATGGCTTTCACTGAACACAACATCAGGCACGGCTCGTCACTGGATGGCTGACCATCCGTGATAGCCAATCTCTACCCCCCCCCCCCCCCGGCTGCTGTGACCATCACAATCATACAGCAGTCGTGAATCCAGGTCCATCCAGGGATCCAACTCGTCGGCCTCTGGCCATACAGGCCCTGGATGGACGTATTGGATCCAATTAATTAATAATAAAAGAGGTAGAACAACAACCATTAGGGTTCTAGAGCGCATTACACAACATTGCAAGTGAATAATGAATAACTGATGAACGCCTTTGGAATGCCTGTAGCAACAGATGATGATGAAGTGGTTTTTATCTAAGAGCACGTCATTAATCACCTTAAGAAACTTGGATAAGCCGTGTAAATGTTTGGCAGATTCCTAAGAACATGCTCGCTTGCTGCAGAAGTGCAAAAAAATCAGTAGTGAGCTCTATCACTAATATCAACAGGAGACATTTTGCTAACTTCAGAGCTCTCACAATTTTCCAAACAGATGCATCTCAACTATAGAAAATAATATACATGGAAATTGTACAGTCTTGTAAATAAGCTATTGTTTTTTTTTTTATAAATTTTGTATCAATATTGCCGCTTCTTTATTACATCTCTCGTACTGAAGCGGCTTTCTGGCTCTTCTTCGTAAATTCACGTAGACATATCTAATATCCAGCTAAAAACATGCTACAAAAATTAAATAAATATTGCTATATTATTGATCTAAGGAGTTTAAATGATTAATTTTAAATTTAAATGTGGGTAGTCTCCTTTAAATTAAGATATAAATATTATAAAAAATGAAAACAATCTAGATTTTGAAATATATGAAAAACCAACAAAAGGTAACAACATACCACATTACTAATCACAACAACCCACACACCAAAAAATTAACACTATTAAACAATATTTACAAAGAATAAAAAATCTTACATCCCCGAAATATATTCCTACAAATTTAAAAAAAACTTAAACTGAACCTAATAAAAAACAAATATCCAATAACTTTAATAGACAAAATTTTAATAGATGCGTTTACAAACAATACAACAAAAACTATACCAATTCAACAAGAACAACAAAAAAGATATTCAATACAATACAATAATAAAATTTTCCACAAACAGAAAAAAATATTAGAACAAATACCAAACATAAAAATCATACCAAAAATAACATAACATTACTAAAACATTAATAACCACCACCAACCTAAAAACAACAATCAATCAAAATAATAACACAAATATCGATTTCAAAGAAATATGTCAAAATAATAAAGAAAATGGAACACTAGAAATATAATTTATCAAATACCATGTAAAAATTGTGAACATATCTACACAGATCAAACTAACGACAATTAGAAATAAGATTAAAAGAACATGAAAGAGCAGTTCGCCACAAAGACAAAAACAACCATTTAGTAAATCATTGTATCAAAGAAAACCACACACCAGATTGGAATAACACAAAAATCACTGGAAAAGAAGAAAATTATAAAAAAGATTAATTAAAGAAACAATAAATATCATTACAAATAACAAAAATTTAGCCAAGCCATCAATAGAGATAAACAATAAATGGACACTACTTTTAAACAACAATTACCCTAGTATACAATAGCCAACAATCATAACCAACAGTTACAACCAACTTAGCTTCATCATCTTTATATCAATTGTTAAATTCTTATTTCAACTGTTTTCACCATTCAAAAATGTTTTATCCTACTGATGATGAGAAAAATTCTCGAAAACGTTTTATATAAATTTTATCCCAAATATTTGGATCACCCTCTTCAAAATTTCATCTGTATTTCAAAACCAACACTTCCTTCAAGATTATCGTTTTCTACTATCTTCACAAGACTTCATCTACATCTTCAATAGACTAAGTTTATTTCTACTATCAACAGCATCTTCAATAGACTACATCGTTTAAGTTTTCTTCCATCTCACAAGTTTCTTCATCGTTTTTCAAGATTGGTGACTTTATTTTGTTTTTATTAAAATTTAATTTTACGATTTTCCCCATTAAAAGGAGACTACCCACATTTAAATTTAAAATATTGCTATATTTTCTTTTTTTATATTATACATATTTTGTTTCTTAATAAAATATCTGAAATTTATGTTTTAAAATTACTGGGCCAATTAATTAAGCTGAAGGTATAAGTTTACTTCTTTGAGTCTATGTAGTAAATGTGGTACTTTTGGAAAACTATGATTTTCTAAAAGTAGTTTCCGATAATACCACATTTATTACATGGATAAGTATATTTTTCCTACGGACAAGAAAAGTTTTATCAAAACCATATTGGAAAATCTGGCTTAAAGAATTTTCGAAATTCACGAAGTTGAGGTCAAGTTCCATTTAAAGTAAATTTTCTAAATTTGAAAATACATTGACAAAAATTTATTCAAAAACTTTATTTTTTTTATATATTTCTACATAACCCTACAAATACCAAAGTACTAAATGAACTTCGGTATTTAACAGTCTTTTTTAATGGAAAAAAGATTTTTATTTCTTTCATGAAATTATTATTGTAGTTTTAAGTTTCAGTTGCGTAAAATTTATATTAAGAGATCCGTTGCCTCCTCCATAAAATTTCAGTAACTGCATCAATATTGTAAGAATTGATAAAAATTTCAAGGGGATAATGATTAAGGGCTCATTTCTAATTATACCATTTTTTCCTTTAGTCTGGATGAGAACTGGCCTCTTAAATAATTTATTTTTACATTAATGCATTTCATTTTTTCACTCACTAGTTCATTTCTTTCTTTGTATCTTTGACAGATGCTTCTCACTTAACCCCAAGTGAAGAATATATTGAAATGAAAAGTCCTCATTTTCTATGGATTACATCGAAAAATTCTAAATGGCTTCTTACACTCACTTCTTAAATTATTTCGACGTTTCCAAAAGCAAAACGGAAGTAATTTTTTCATTATGAGCAGAATAACTCAAGCGAACAAGAATGCATACAGTTGATCAATGGAACACTTCCCTGGCAGAAAACTTTATACCATTTAACAAATCAGAAGACTGGAACACGTCTTTGTTAGAGAATGCTACATCATATGACGGAAACGATGAATTCCAAGGCGTGGCTGAAGCATTAGCCATAGCCATTCCGATAATCTTCGGCTTCATCGTCGTGATTGGATTCTTCGGCAATGCTCTCGTCGTCATTGTGGTTGCGTGCTATCAACAGATGCGCAGCACAACCAACTTGCTCATTATTAACCTGGCGGTGGCCGACCTTCTCTTCATCGTCTTCTGTGTGCCTTTCACGGCTACCGATTACTCCCTTCCTTCCTGGATTTTTGGCAGCATTTGGTGCAGAATTGTGCATTATTTGATCATTGTGTGTGCCTATGCCAGTGTCTACACTCTCGTCTTCATGTCGTGTGACCGTTTCCTGGCAGTCGTTTTCCCTATAGCATCGATGAAGATCCGAACGGAACGGAACACTCTCATCGCTATATCCGTCATGTGGATCATTATCCTATCATCGTGTTCACCAGCACTGTTTGCACACGGCTTAATACTCGCGTATGAAGACAATTACATGTGTAGATTTCTTGAGCACGAATACAACTATGCTTTCTTTGAAATTTCTTTTTTTCTCACGTCATATATAATCCCTTTGCTCCTCATCTGTGTCCTTTACTTGTGCATGCTGAAGAGTCTCTGGCACGGTGTGGCGCCTGGAGCACGATCGTCGAAAGACCACGAACGAAAAAAGAGGGCCACAAGGCTGGTTGTTGTGGTCGTTATCATTTTCGCCGTATGTTGGGGTCCCATTCAAGTAGTTTTGGTGCTTAAGAGTGTGAATGCTTATAATCTAACTATACCTAAGCTCATGTTACAGATTTCTGCGCAAGTTTTGGCTTACACAAATTCCTGTGTTAATCCCTTTCTATATGCGTTTCTTTCCGAGAATTTCCGTTCGGCTTTTCGCAGAATTATGTGCTGCGGCTTGGACCGCAATAAGAATTCACGAAGCAATGGTAAAAAATTTGAATTGCAAAGCCTTAACCAATCATATATAAACAATGATCCAGACACAACTAACACGGTATTTTAGATAATAAAGATTTTATTGCATGCATAAATATTTATCAAATCGAATCATGGCATAACTGAAGAATACAGAACGAGGATTTAATTTTGATAGATTTTTGTATAAACATATCATATCTGATTATATATGGTAAAGTGTTTAATTATTTTCGTAGTGGACGTTAAACTGAAAAAAAAAATTCTAGATTCCATCACGTAAGTTCAATCATTCATGAAAGAGAACTAAAGACTATGATTTACAGATATAAATACTTTTCACCTGTACATAAAGGAAAATTATAATATTGAAGATGTAAAGTAAAACTGCATTGTTATAATCCATAAAATGTGACGTATACTGGCATTCCTACCATTAAACATTTTTTTTAGCTGCAGAAAACACTATCAGAAATCATAAAATTTTAAAAGGCGGTAATATAAAAAAGGAAAATGGAAATTTATATTTTCTTAAACATATCGAAAACTGAAAGTAACCAACTTATAACGATATTATTTTATTAAAAAGAAGAGAATTATTATAACACTGTTTAGATATGCCAGAAAAAAATCCAAACAAAAGACAAAAGCAGAATACGAGTTTCAATTTCTATGAAGTTTCACTTCATAAATAAACGCTATCTACAATACCAGTTTCACGTGGATTATATATATGGTTCTGTACATAAATATTAATTAAACATGAAATAGCCTTTAAAGTTTGTTCATTATTGTTCATTATTCATGATTTACTCGTGTTGATTACGTTAATGAAAATCACAGTACAAGATTTTGTGTTTACTTTTACAGTAGCATTTAATTCTGTAGTAGTAAATTAGATAAAGGCAATTACAAAAATTAACCACAAACTTTATGGCTTTAATTATAAGTAATTACATTACGGTATTTCATTTTTGATAGACTTGTATAAACGAAATGAACAATTAAAATCCTAAAAAAAAAAAAAAAAAAAGCCATTTTATGTATGTTCCATTTAATAATGGAATAACAGACCTAGAACATTAAAATAGAACCAATATGAAAGTTTTTTGTGATTTTTGTTCCCCTTTAACTAGCAAGGTCTAATTTTCACTGCAAAATTTAATTTTCATTTGTCAACAATATTACAGATATTTATGTCCCTGCCAACCTAAACGATGCTAATTTATCACTTAAAAACCTAAATGAGGGACACAAATTATTTTTATAGGTGTAACAAACCAAAGTGACACAAAAATAGGTTAAAATTTAAAGGGAACTCTACGGAAAAATTTCGATTAAATTTTTTGTATAATTGTTTTCCCTATCCACATATTATCCAAGAATAATGTAATAGAAAACTATTTTTTTTACTTTAATATTTCTTTAAAAAAAAAATGCCTCGCAAAAGTGAAACTTACGTTTTCTCGAACAAAAGCTTAGCTTAAGGTGTATTTCAAATGTATACGGACATTGAACAAAAACAAAATTGACATAAATAAAGGAAAAAAAAACAGAAAACACTATTCCGCATAGATAAATTTTACTGACTCAGATGTACATTTCGGATTTCAAAAATCCATCATCAGTGAGTCAGTAATGATGATGGATTTTTGAAATCCGAAATGTACATCTGAGTCAGTAA